>NNCF01128943.1:3996-69139 GCA_002313205.1 Laupala kohalensis
GTGGAAGTTTCAGTTACCGTTGACGGCACAGTGCTTATGGTTGGCTCTAATGTGGATGAAGAGCTTACGTCTGTACTTGAAGTATCAGACACTGTTGAAGATTCTTGCGTTGAACTCTCTGATGTGGACAAAGTAGAAGATTCGGTCTGTTGTGATGAAGACGGGTCAGAGGACGTTGAGTATAACGTGGAAGTTTCAGTTACCGTTGACGGCACTGTGCTTATTGTTGGCTCTAATGTGGATGAAGAGCTTACGTCTGTACTTGAAATATCTGACACTGTTGAAGATTCTTGCGTTGAACTCTCTGATGTAGGCAAAGTAGTAGACACTGTCTGTAGTGATGAAGATGAGTCAGAGGACGTATTTTCTAGCGTGGAAGTTTTAGTTACCGTTGACGGAACAGTGCTCACACTAGGCAGTAATGTGGATGAAGAGCTTACGTCTGTACTTGAGGAATCAGACACTGTTGAAGATTTTTGCGTTGAACTGTCTGATGTAGTCAAAGTAGTAGACACTGTCTGTAGTGATGAAGACGAGTCAGAGGACGTAGTGTCTAGCGTGGAAGTTTCAGTTACCGTTGACGGCACAGTGCTTATGGTTGGCTCTAATGTGGATGAAGAGCTTACGTCTGTACTTGAAGTATCAGACACTGTTGAAGATTCTTGCGTTGAACTGTCTGATGTAGTCAAAGTACTAGACATTGTCTCTTGTGATGAAGACGAGTCAGAGGACGTTGTGTCTAGCGTGGAAGTTTCAGTTACCGTTGACGGCACAGTGCTTATGGTTGGCTCTAATGTGGATGAAGAGCTTACGTCTGTACTTGAAGTATCAGACACTGTTGAAGATTTTTGCGTTGAACTCTCTGATGTGGACAAAGTAGAAGATTCGGTCTGTTGTGATGAAGACGGGTCAGAGAACGTAGTGTCTAGCGTGGAAGTTTCAGTTACCGTTGACGGCACTGTGCTTATTGTTGGCTCTAATGTGGATGAAGAGCTTACGTCTGTACTTGAAGTATCTGACACTGTTGAAGATTCTTGCGTTGAACTCTCTGATGTAAGCAAAGTAGTAGACACTGTCTGTAGTGATGAAGACGAGTCAGGGGACGTATTGTCTAGCGTGGAATTTTCAGTTACCGTTGACGGAACAGTGCTCACACTAGGCGGTAATGTGGAAGAAGAGCTTACGTCTGTACTTGAGGAATCAGACACTGTTGAAGATTCTTGCGTTGAACTGTCTGATGTAGTCAAAGTAGTAGACACTGTCTGTGGTGATGAAGACGAGTCAGAGGACGTTGAGTATAACGTGGAAATTTCAGTTACCGTTGACGGAACAGTGCTCACACTAGGCGGTAATGTGGATGAAGAGCTTACGTCCGTACTTGAGGAATCAGACACTGTTGAAGATTCTTGCGTTGAACTCTCTGTTGTAAACAAAGTAGAAGAATCGGTCTGTGTTGATGAAGAAGAATCAGAGGACGTTGTGTCTAACGTGGAAGTTTCAGTTACCGTTGACGGAACAGTGCTCACACTAGGCGGTAATGTGGATGAAGAGCTTACGTCTGTAGTTGAAGTATAAGACACTGTTGAAGATTCTTGCGTTGAACTCTCTAACGTAGACAAAGTAGAAGAATCTGTCTGTTGTGATATAGACGAGTCAGAGGACGTTGTGTCTGATGTCAAATCTTCAGTTACGGTTGACGGGAGAGTGCTCGCAGTCGGCTCCATAGTAGAAATATCCGTTAAAAACGTAGTTTCCGATGTGCTAATATCAGGTGAAGGGTAAGTAAACTCAGTTGGAACCGTGACCGTGGGCGAAGTAACACTCCAATCACCAGACGAAGATTCATTATCCGTAGTAGTATAACTTACAGATGAATCAGAGGTACTTGAGAAATCTGTAATTATAAAATCAGACACTGTTGAAGATTCTTGCGTTGAACTCTCTGATGTAGACAAAGTAGAAGTTTCGGTCTGTTGTGATGAAGACGTGTCAGATGATGTGTCTGATGTGAAGGTTTCATTTTCTGTCATGAAGAAAGATTTTAAATTGAATATGAGCTTTTGACCGGATATTATATTTTATTGGATTTTTGTTTAAGGGGATCTGAAGGATGAATGTAATAGGAGATATATTTTTTAAAATTTTGTACCTTTGATACATGTTTAGTTGCCTGATTATTCGTTTATACGAATTTTAGTAGTGATTTCTTGGGCTTTTTACCTTTTTTTTCATATTATATTTTTAATCATATATCCGTTTAATGGACGGTTTTAAAATATTATTTTTAGAAATGTTTAGTGGAGTCCGAAATAGTAGGTAATTATGTTATTTTTTACGCATGGACACATTAAATTTTTTATGATGGAGGAAGCCATTGCTGAAATTAATATATATTTCAACAATAATATTTTGATAGTGCAAAAATATTACAAATTTTTTGATCCGGTATATGAGAAATTATTGCAAGGTGCAAAATATTCGATTGGTTATAGGAACTAAAATTTGGATTTACTTTCAGATTGTCGAGTTTTTAATGCATTACCGTGAATTTTTTAAATATATTTGATAGTATGAAATTGAGAAAGAATTTCTTAATTGCATATTTGGCATCTGAGACAGGGAGTCCACACTACCCAAATATTTAATTTCAAATAAAACACAATGATAGCAGAAGAAAGATATGTATTTATTAATTATTCAGAAATTTGAAAGATTGTGTTGGAAAGTGAAAAACGGTTAATCAGTATTATTAGATAAGTATTTTTGAAAAAAACTAAAATGAAAATGTTGATGAAATGCAATATAATCTTCTCAGAATTGGGAGTATAAAGGAGATGGCAACATTTGAGGGAAAAGCTGTTGGAACAAGGAAATGACAGTGTTTAGGAAAGGGAAGAAATAAATCATGAAGGGAATTAAAGGTAAGAGGAGTTGATAAAAATAATACAGATAATTGAAGGAAATACAGAATAAGATAATTGAAAACACAGAAGAATTGATTGGGTTTGAAAAATTTTGAAACAAATTAATTTTTGAATGTCATACGTTATCTGTATACTGATTTAGAAGGTATTAGTAAAAGGGAGGGGAATACACTGAAATTTGGGAGTATACTAGGGAAGTTTTCATAAAAAAATATCCAACCGAAAATTATATAATATGTAACGAGAAACCTTTTTGAATAAAAATAGATGAATAAGAGAAAAAATTATTGAAAAATAAATAGATGACGTAAAGAATAATAAAAAATGCAGGATTTACAACATTTTAAATCAAATTTACGATTTGTTATAAAACTTTATAGCAAGATATTAATATCAATTTTATTATAATTACATAATACTTTCCTTCAGAAAGTAAGGGAGTTGTAATGAAATTATCTTTTGAGAATGAATATCGTGTTAAAGTAGCGGCATACAACATTGAATAATAAGTAAATGACCTGGGTTGCGATATATATAAAGCCCAGTAGAAAGAAATTTAATAAGATATTAAAGAAGGTAAATATAAATATACGATGGCTATCACTATTGATTTCAAAGGTGTTTTTGACGGAGTGGAATTGAATAGTTTAGAAGCTTGTGATATTGAGAAATTGATGATATTCTAGGGGGGTAATGTAGATTTTAGGAATCATCATATTGTTTTTCAGAAAGATGTATCATTATGGACATTGGTGGGATGAGAATAGTTAAGAGATAACAAAGATATGTCCGCAGGAATACGATTTGGAACATGCACAGTAGAATGTTGTATTATAAAACTTTGAAAATATTATAGTCATCCATATCCTGAATATAGATGCGACGGTCTTTATCCCGGGAAAATTCTGTGTATTAATCTTCCTCCTCATTCCTTCCATAAAAAATTATTCTCTCTGGGTCTCACGCCTTACATTTCCTCACAATCTAACCATTGATGGTATTAGTACCGGTCTCTCGTTCAAGAATCTTTTGTGTTGTATTTCACATAACCGTAGATAATTCAAACAATTTAATAAGCCTATTTACATATATAAATACAAGAGGTTTCGGTGCTCGGGCTCTGTGGATTGATGTGTTGTCCAATCCAACTCGACCTGTAATAATCCGGTCAGAAACGCGTTTCATTCTCTCGCAGACATGTGTTGTAATTTTTTTCATTTTCTTGCTTTATTACCCCTGTTTGTCGACCTCTTGGCACTACCAGGGATATTCTTCTTCATTTTCCCTGTCGTCTGTAGTTTTCTTTGTTTTGTCGCTTCAAACAATTGTATTTAATTCTTCTATTTAATTTTACAATTTTCCTTAAGCACATGATCGACATGACGTATTTCTCATACTTCATATAATCTTGTTCATATAATCTATCCCAGTCCTGTAAATTAAATTTTCCCTTACTTTTCCTGCGCCTCAATAATTTCCTCTCTCAGTCCCTTTAACATTACAATTGATCAGTACATGCATAACATCTTCAATGCACCGCAAAAATGTGCATCTTCACGACTCACAATCAGAGAACAAGATCACAGTTACGTTTATATCAGCAGTACATACAATGAAGGGTACCCGTGTCTCGGGAATTATTTTCGTCCCTGAAAAAGGAAAATGTGGACATAGCGTGCATCCGAGAGCCGTATTATCTAAGAGGGAACCCGTGACATATATCTATTCGAACCGAACTCATACGTGAAGAAAAACCGTGGAAAGTACTATACGTACTTGCAAAATACATCGAAGTAATGGTTTTAAGGGAAAACTCTGGCAATATGTAGACAATGTTTGCACGCAGACATTCTGACGCTAATAATGAAGGTGTACTTAAACTACGGACGAAAAATCAGACAAGACTTGCAAAAAATGAGAGAGGTGTTTGACTCGTACCTAAAGAAAAAAAACTATAATCATGGTCGATGTTGTGGGGAAACAAGAGGACCAATGAAAGTGAATTGCTTGAAAATTCCTTGATCTAGCAAAATATACAATAGAAAATGAAAACGGAAAGAAGACGTATAGGAGGAAGCAAAAGAAAATTATAACGGACTACACGTTTACAAAAAACTACAACAGAGAAGAAATAGGAATATGGAGATCAGGATGGTGGGTCGAGAGCGACGACGTTATTATTTGATACAGGAAAGCAGACTGTAGTAAATTAACGTAATGAGGCACCACGAATACGAATAAGAGACAGGAAAAATGCAACAAAGGAAAGAGAAACGAATGGGATCTTGTAAACAATAAACGGGATAATCCGAAGAACACATGGAATGACCAAAGGTACGAAAGGAACTCACGGGAAAATGATAGACGAGGGAATTGACAGAAGTTAAAAAGGAAAATATAAACCACAGCGCGAACTCCGAAGTCAAAAAAGATTAGGGAATGACACAGCAACCACGCCTGAAAAATATCTGAAAGCAAGAAAGGACTTTAAAGAAAAGATACGTGCAGCTAAAAAGAGATTGTGAGTAGATTTTCTGGGATATTACTAGGACACAGTTGCTGAGAAATTACTTATGTCATGGCGAAAGGGAAAAGAAAACAAAATGATATGGTGAGAAATATTAAAACAGGGAGGGAAAACTAAAGCATGCATGAACTTTGTGCAGGAGATGCTACAGCGCGTACTGCCGGACGAGACAATACTGCAACGACGGAAAGGGAAAAGAAATGGGTATGGAGGAACACAATTTAAAAATGTCAACAGAATAACTGATTGACAAAATTGGGGGACTACGACCTAGGAAATCTCCAGGGTACGACGGAAAGACTCATAAGATGATGCAGAAAACATAACATTACGACCGATATCTTTTGGAACGATGTTTAGTTTCCCAAAGAATGGATAATAGGTGTTTTTAAATTTTGTTTTTAAATATTCCTCAGATGAGAAGATAGGGATGTCTCTTCGGCGAGGTCATATTCACCAATAAATATACCGCCTACATTTGGGAAAATACTAGACCATTGGATAGGAGAAAGTAAAATTTATTCTACACAGTATGTTTTCAGAAAGTGGAAAAAACATAGAGGACGCACATCATGAACTTGTAGGGGCAATAGAAAGACGAAAGGAAAAGTACGGCCTAACATTGTTCATAGACATACGGAGTGCATTCGATAATATAAGATGGAATGAGGTACTCCAAGTCTTAGGAAGTTCCCGGAAAATAATAAATATGGTTGCATCGTACTTAACGGACAGATATACGTTACTGGAAATAAGTGGGCAAACATTAAGGACAATACGAAGGGGTATCCACAAGGATCCTGCATTTCACCACTACTTTCGAATGCGTACATTAACGACGCGCTGCAAACCATAACTGAAAGAACGTACTCCCGGTCGCTTAGGTGGACAATGTAAGTATGCCGGTTTTCTGAAAAAATTTGTATGTTATAAATTTTTTGTACACTCAGAAAAATTAGAAGTAATCCGAAAACTACAAATTACAAAGAACCAGCGTCAACTAAGAAGTATTTAGGGGCAGATAATTAGTACGCATATATTTGTATGAATTTCTCTCGGACTATTCAACCACTTTTAAAGTTGAGAGAGAACGAGAGAAGGAAGTGGACAAAGGAGTGCTCAACCACTTTTCAAAACATTAAAAGAATGTTCGAAGCTACGTGTTCAATTATTCATCGTGTTTTTTAGAAACAGATTTTCCTGCAGACTGATAGTAGCGCACGTGGACTAGGAGCAGTCTTGTATCAGGAAGTTAGGGGACAGAGACAAAACATAATTGCGCTGACAACAGAATGCGAGATGTTTAGTTTGATGTGGGTTCTACAGAATTTTAGAACATATTTCGTGGGAAGGGTGTTCACCGTCGTAGTGGATTACAAAGCTCTCTTGTTCGTAGATGTCATACCAGTCACGAAAGGTTATTAAGATGGTGGATTGGTTGTCTCAATTCTCTTTACATATTATTTATTACCCTAGTTTCAAAATGATGTCTGACTTTCTCAGTAGAAACGGAAATGAAAACAATGTTGGGCAGAATGTAGAAGATACACGTAGCGGTGATTGACACAGAATATCCACCTCCACAGTGACTCCATGTTCCGCGTTAATCTTCGAAAGTTTTAGAGCTATCCAACAGGTGGATGACGAAATGAACCCGAATAATATTATTCAAGGAAAATAATGACTCTGAAAGTGTAGATGAACTCGCGACCTTAGAACGCGACACGGATCGCTGGTGAATGCACCGAGGAGCAGTATAAAATAGAACGGGGAAACATGCAGTTAAATATCGGTTGTGGATACCTCGAAACTTAATACAAGATAAAATCATGTTTACGCACTCTTAATTCGCACACTTTGGAGCGCATAAGGTTTATAGAATCTTACGAGAGTCGTTTTATTTTAAGAACATGAGTAGTATTAATCGACAGAATTACTATATGTGACGTATGCCAAAGCAGCAAGTATCCCAGTCCCAAAGAACCAATCATTACAAAAGGACCACGAGAAATCTACGCTCTAGATTTGTACTGAGCTTTATCTAAAGCGCGATTTCGTAATAAGTAGTTCATGGTTAACATCGACGTTTTCACTAATTATGCGCAAGTATATCCCATTAATAAACCTAATTTATTTAATTGTTTAAAAAGGCTAAAGGATTTTATTGAATTGTGCGGAATACTGAAATGTGGAATTGCGGATTAACTTCCGAAAAGTGGAAAATGTATTTGGAAGAATTAGGTGTAAAACCGCGTTCGTCGTAATTCGTCAATCTGAAAGAAATCTAAGTGGTAGAGTGATAAAAGAGTTGTCTAGATTATTCCGTACATATTGCCATGGCAACCACACAAGTTGGATAGAATTCCTGTCATTCATCAATAGTATCCGAAATGACACGACAAAGTAGAGTCCGATTGAGGCTCACTTTGGCACAAATACTAAAATACCATTTCTAGAACTAGGAATCCCCGAGGGCATAATGGGGGTAAGGTGAAATGTGTTAACTACACGCATAGTATGGGAACATTTGAATAAGTCCGAGGTCGAAGACATCACAAAGGTATTTTAAATTCAGTTTCGCGGTGGTGATCGCGTTCTATTGGGTTTCACGACCTTCGAACATGAAAACAGGTATTTTTCATAAGTTCCTCCCGTTCACGGTTCTGAGAAGTCGCTGGGTACTGGAGTTAAGAGAATGTTTCATGTCTGAAGTGTTTCATGACTTAGAGAAGTTCGTGGAGCCAGTTCGCTGGTTTCGGTGACAGAGATACGAACATTTTAGCCGGCGTTGTCAAGAACACAGGGAAACATGCCGGCACTGAGGAGTCCCAGGCCACAATTTTGCGAAGTGTTAGAAAAAAGATAAACCACTGTGAGTAAATGTGCACAACGTGGACAGGGGAACGAACATTGGGTGAGGTCAAAGACGTGTCAGGGATACCAAATTGCCAAGAGATTACAATAACAGACAGGTTATGGAGTATAGAGGAAAGGGGAGGGAACAAACGAAGTGTGCATTAAGAGTACTCCATCAAAACTTGCAGAGAGCAGTGACAGTGTCGCAGGAATTGTTCTGGTATTTAGAAAAGGCGTGAGTAGATATTGCCTGTGTGCAGGAGCCGTACTTGCTACGAGGCAGCCGATATCACGTACCAATGAGAGTAAGGAAGGTGTGCGGGGATAAGCCATAGGCTGTAACTTACATGCTGGTTTCAGTTGTGCAGGATGTATGTTTTGACAACATGAAGACAATGCTGGTGAAGAAAGGGATAGAATTGATCGTTGTCAATTTATATTGCAACTTTGAAAGACTTTAGGATAAGAGCTCCGACGGATACAGGAGATATTGAAGAGGTACCCACGAAAAAAGTCTACTTCGCAGACAGAAATGGCCGGACGAAAATACGATCAGGTCGTATTACAACTAACAAGGGAACTTTCAACAAGCGCAGGTCCAAAAAAGTGCAGATTTTTTAACACTGAAAGATGTTGACTATAAGTATGTCCAGTCAAAATATTAAGGGCGATAGTATACTGGAAGGCACTGACAAAGATTATGAAAAACTGATTATTTTCATGCGTCGAAGAGTCCTTTTTGAGGGTATTGTGCAACCTTAGAACTAAGAAGCGGACGAGCAGCGACTGGAGAGTCACGGACTGAGTTCTTATTCATCCGACTTGTAGGTATCTTCACCATTGGGGGTAAAAATTCAAATACAAACAAACAATGCTTATTCCCATGCGTTTAAGAAGTGATCTAGTCAAATTAAATGTAAGTTCAGCTAACTACATTATTCATGTTCATGTCGCATTTCTCTATTGTCACCGAAGAATTCAAATAAAATGTTTGAATCTAACATTTTATGTATTTTTATTGACAAATTGAGGTTTACAAACCTTACATTTTCAAAATTATCATAATATCAGTAACGAATATGAGGAAATTAAAGGGTGCATCGAATTTCAACTTTTCTCAATGTGACATAATTAATATAATTATTATCAGGTAATTATTACCAGTACCACTAAATATTTACCCGTTTTTAATATTATTTTATGCGTGTTTATATGGATTTGTAATACGTCATAGCTCGAGAATTTTCTTGTAAAAATGCGTCTTCATTGTACACCTGAGGCGTTTTGATAAAAAAGCTGAACTATTAACAAAATATGTTTCGTTTTGCTTACATAACTTCTTTGTGTTGCAGTAAAACGCCACTAATATTTTAAATGACACAATGAAGACAAATTTGTTTTGATATTTTAATACAAGAAAACAGAGAATAAACATTTCTAATTAAGACTTTACAAATGTCTGAAAGGTCTTGATTATCAACGGGACGGAGAAGGATATAGAGGTGGTATCACGGCACATAATGCGAAACTTGTGGCAGCAGTCGGTGATCTTCGGTATGTACTGGAAGGGTTTGGCTTTCCTCATGATTGTCCAAAGTGTGAGCGGAAAGAAGAGGCCAAAAATTGGCACACTTGTGAATTCTTTCAGTGCCTTCCAGTGTGCCATCGCCACTAGTATTTTGACGTAAAATGCAAATAGTAAATATGTTTCAGTATTTAAAAAATCAGGAACACTTTCGACCTACGCTTCTAGAAAGTTCTTTTGTATGAAAGGGAAGAAATAGGAAAAGTTCCTAGTCGAAAATGCGATTGCGATTGAGGATGGATACGGAGAAGTGACTTGCGACAAGAACGAAAAATTGTCCTTAATAGACTACACATTTAACGAAGGGCATAACCCGCTAGGAGGTACAGCTGTGGCATTTAGAAAACTGGGTGGAGAGTGATAACAAAGACATACTGTTTGAGATAGGGATCGTCAGACAGTCGGAAGAGCAAATTGGTAAATAGAACATAAGGATACGAGATGGGAATAAATACAAAGAAGAGATAGAGGGTAAGAAGTATTTGTTTGAAAAGAACACATTCACAGAGAGAGAATACAAATTACAGTGAACATTGCTTCAGGTGACGCATAACTATTGAATAATGCCAAGATAGGAGAAGGGAAAGCGCTGGTGGATAAAAGAACTGATACATGTGAAACGGTAAAATATTTCGCCCAAAGATAGATGCAGAAAAAGAAGAGAAAGGGACAACAAGTAGAAGCAGTACGACTGTATAAGGAAACGAGATTCCTATTTAAAGTGCTAATTAGGGATTCAAAAAAGAGATATTGGAGAGACTTTCTGGAGGAGACCCTCCAAAAGAGCTGTTGGAGGATACCCTGCATACTGGCAGGTGGGAAAACAAAGGTGAAATCGATGGGGAATAGCGTCAGGAAGAAGGAAGAACAATTGAGAATTGGAGGGAGCTGGGCTGGGAACTTGAGAACCAACTATTATCAGATGCAAATCGACAATGCAAACCGACAGGCAGCGAGCGAAACGGAGAGGAAGCATGCAGGTGGAAAAGGAGGAATAGTGGAATATTGTTCAACATTCAAGTGGATGGAATGTCCCTAGTTATGATGGGATAAGACGACATGGTAAAAGCAAGCTATGAGACATAATTTATTTATTTACTGCAATTGGGCAGATCTTACCCGGTGACAGTATATAAGGAAATACAATACAAAAAATACATATCTCAGAGCACTGAAATAAAAAATTGTTAAATAAATCATTGAACTATATGATTCAACTAGCATTAAATATATAAAAAACATTTTACCCTGAAACATCTAAATAATTGATTAAGAAAACGTATTGCACTTTCTATTTCACTGATGACCCAAACACTCGATTTACCCCATTCGTGCACTTCACTCTCCATTTCCCTTCTCGCCTTTTCTAAATCACTTATTTCCCTCGTATCACTTCACTTCACTACCCACTATCACTCCTATAGTTTCCCATTTACACTAACGTACCCATTCTTCCCGAACTTGCCTAATCCTTATAATTTGTCTGCTCCCCTTTTCTTAGAACGTTTTTCAATTTAAGAGTCCGATAGCACTCCCACGACATCTGCAGGCAAATTGTTCCATTCCCTGATTGATCTATTGCGAAACGAGTATTTTCCTACGTCTGTTTTTTGTTTCTTTTCACGAATTTTGAAAAAGTGATCTTGTCTACCCAATCTAGTTGGTTTTTCTAAACGCTTTTTGACATCCCGCCACGCTGGTTGGATTTTAAGTACACTGAACAGACATCCCATTCGCGCTCTTTTTCTGCGAATTTGGAGAGGTTCTATTTTTATGCATTTATTCGCTATGTTTATGAATTTAATCGCTTTTATCTGATTTTTTTCTAATTCTTCTGTTTGATATTTTCTATAAGGATCCCATCCTGTCGATGCACATTCCAGTAGAGGTCTAACAAGGATTGTATATGCTAACTCTTTTGTTGTCGGATTACTGCCTTTCTTTAAAATTCGTTTAATGAAATTTATAGACTTCCAAGCTTTTTGAGTAATACTATTAACTTGATCAGACCACTCTATGTTATTCTTAAACATGATGCACAAATATTTGCATGAATTTACTTCCGGTATTGGCTATGAACTGAACTATCTGCTAGGATTATACAACACATGTATTGAAGAGGGAATTTTTCCCCAAGAGTGGAAAATAGGGTTGATACGCATATTTCCAAAAGGAGGGAAGAGATATCTTGGCTCTCACCGTCTAGTGACCCTGCTACCATCTTTCGGAAAGATTCTCTGATAAATGTATGGGAGTTAAGATAGAGAAATACGTTGAACGGAATAGAATATTGTGTAAACATCAATATGGCTTCATGGCGGGGATGGCAGAGGACGCGATCCATGATTTGTTAGGGCAATAGAAGAAAGATAGACTAAGTTGGGTTTTTTGTGGGGCTTTAAGTCTCGTCGACATCAAGGTCATTAGAGCCCTAAAAACTTGTACAGGTAGGGAAAATGGAGTCACGCACTAGGGAGAGCCAACATAACTCTCCTCGCATGTGGGACTCGCCGAATGACCCAAGCATACCCACTAAAATCCCTCCTGAATTAGAACTCAATAATCAACATATTACAATAATCAAATAAACATTAAATATATAATTTTTTTTAAAGAAAGGAAAAGGAAGAAAGAGGAAAATGATAGATACCCTAGCGTCGAGATCGAAAAGATCAAGAGGTGACCAGGTCAGGAAAGAGAAAGGAAGGAGCCTAGCACAAGTAAGTGGAAGTAATGCCAGACTCAGCTCGGGGCCCCATGTTTCCCAAACACGTACTTACTAGATGTAAGTCCCCTGGGGGGAAGTATGCATTGGTGTTTTTCTTGGATGCAAAAGGCACCTTTGATAACGTGAGATGGGTAGATGAGATAAATCTTTCGGAGACACTCTTGAATTTCATAGAGTCTTTCTTGCAGGAAAGACACATGGTGGAACGGATCGGATGGGAAGATATTGTAAAGGAGAACACCATAGAATGTCCTCAGGGAACATACAGTTCACCGCTCGTACGAAACCTGTTCATCAATGATGTTTTACAGAGCTTAATAAAAAGCAACATCTATGAGGTGGAATTCGCAGACGACATACATATGGTCATAGAGGCGAATAATGGAAGTGAGCTTCAAGAGGAAGGGAACAGAGGTATTGGCATGTGTAGAGTTATTGCGGACAAAAGGACTGTATTTTTCACCAGGGCGATTTTTTTGGGAATAGCCGTAAAAGAAGACGAAATCCAGTGTTAAGAACCAAAGGAGAACCAAGAGGGATTGTACGCAGACACAAATATTTAGAGGTAATCATTGACGACAATTTATTATTCATCGAGCATATTAGGTATGTCAGAGAAAAAGTTAAAAAACATTTCAGTCTCCTTCAGGTCGACTACAACAAGAATCTCCCCATAGAAGAAATTAAATACTTATAAAAAGAAGGAATTCGTCCTATTAGGAATCATGCAGCAAGCGTATAAATTGGTAAATTGACGAATATGTCAACAGTGCGAATGTTACACTCAGAGAAGCACATAGATATCTTGGTCTCTGAAGTGTTATTAAAAGTCCTGATGAAGGCGAGAAATATATCAAAACGTTGCCCAGTAACATTTAATGTACTTTTACATTAGTCCTACTTAAGATTCTTAAGACATTAAATTTAAAGTACATTCACATTTATTTAGTCAGATTTCAGAACATTAAATTTAATGTACCTGCTTACAGTAAAAGTACATTAAAACTCCATACATTTTTAACAGTGCAATAGATAGTAAACACCACAATGCAATATGAGTTTTTACTGCTACGTGTCTGTATGCAAAGAATATGACAAATGGTGCAATGTAATACCAAAGATAAAAAATATTGGAATTTATTTTTTAGTCTTTTCAGGAAGTATCTAAGCGAAACATATTTTTAGCTTTATTGAATTTTGATACCGATAAAAGTATTTTAAACGTTAAGGTTAAAATATGCGTAAAAGAAATGTCCAAAAATCAAGAATTTAGTTTATTGATATGGCATATTAACCTCATGTAAATACTTCATTTAATAGACTATAAGGTTCAATATTGCTTCAAAAATTGAACTAACTAATTGGTGTTCAACTGGTAAAAAAAGACATTAAATTTTCAATCCCAGTATTGGATATGTTGTATCATAAGTTCGAAATGTTTTAACTGATATCAATCAAATGTGGTGAGATTGCGATACCATTGATGGTACGCGTTATTATTAAAGTAACGTGCTCACACTCACTGATTTTACAGTCATGCAGTAATCATTAAAAGTACCTCGGATGAAAATAATTTAAATTAAAACTATCATTACTTAAAATAAAGTTAAATTATGTTTTCTTAAACATTTTAAATTTTGTTCTTCCGCTATCACTCTTATTTGTATGGGATTTACTATCTCACGACAACCATTGTTTTTATAATGAAACAAAAATCCATTGAAATTCCATAATGGACCATTTTTCCCCGACTTTGAGGCAATTATCTCAAACATTTTGCACAACACCCGATGAACTTAAGGCTCATTCTTACCTTTGTTTATTTCGGTATTGATAAATATCAAATTTTCCGAAGTCGTTCTGTTTTTAATTACAAACTTTGATAATGTATTTCTCTCTGTCTCCCTGAAAGGTCTGCGACAAATTATCATTCAAAGGGGATACAACATTAAACGCATTTTAAAAAGTTTGCACTATGGTTAATATTTTGTGTGGAATGTATAACAGAGCTATGAACTTATTGTTATCATGAACAAATTTTGGAAGGATATCTATAAACATAATTTAGACAACTTAAACAGACATAATTCACATCTATTATAGGAAAGTATTATGTAACTACATTGGTACGTATTGTTCAGTTTTCAGTCCGAAAACTTGTGTAAACTATCTATGTTAAATGGATTAAGAAGTTTACAAAAAGCCAAAATTTTGGTGACAACCTGCTTAAATGAGATCCTAGATCTTCATCTATATCTCATTCACCACTAACAAGGGGATCAATATTGACCACTATGGGGATCATGGGTCAAAGACCATCATTATGTGCAATGGTGTCGTGACATTGTGAATTGATACAACATATTTGATGAGTGAAGTAAACGGACGTAAGTTCTGTAGTAAAAGTTAATGATCAGATTACATCCAGGGTAGCATCCAATTAATAACTAGATTAACTCAGGGTTGAACCGTGTAAAATACTGGATGGCAAGTATAGAGTATGTATGGATCTTTATTTAAGAAGACGTTGACAAATATTCGAGTTTCACTAGGCTTCTTTCGCGTAATAAATTATATATTCTAACTTCACCAAATTAATCAATCACCAAACAAACTGTACTTCATATCATGAAAACGTCCCTTCCTATGTAGCAGAACATCATTGTTTCAAAGGATCGGAATTGGAGCCTTTAGTTAGCCTTTATTACAAGGAATTCGAATTACTTTCATAATTAGTTTCTTTTTATACTTGGCGATGCTATACTCAAAGTCATGAAACTTAGCCAAAAATCATGCAATATGGCTGCCTAACACAAATAGCCAACTCATATAAATTTAAGTAATAACCGTAAAAATTATAATTGTAGTCACTAAAGCGACTATTTGCAGTGAAGAAATACGTTTATAACACAACAAGCAAACATAAGGTAATATTCATTCCACACGCTCCACGGAGAAATGACAGAATAACGCCACAAGAGCACGTGAATTGTATTGGTGTTCGAGGTTGGCGATGGATTTAAGTTCATAAATATTCTGATGGCCTGCCAACATAAAGCGAGGTACAAATAAAGTAAAGTAAACAAACATGACTTCGAGTATAGCTTCACCTAAAATTAGCATAACCTTCTTATTCAAAGAAAATACAGTCTTAGTACCCGCATTAGGGCACTTAAATAAGCTTTAATTTGTGCAGAGGTTTCAATTGGCTTGGTTACAATGGCGATGCTAACTTTTGGTTGACAGAGGCAATGGAACATGGGACTATCTGTGCAAGAACTGGAAACGAGCGCTTGGACTCGTAAACTGACATCAGCGCAGCTGTTCGCACTGAGCACAGTAAGGAGAAGATCCCGACGCACAACAGGGTTGTAACCACACACCACAAGCCCAGATGCGGTGTGGGTATTTTGGTAGAATTAATTAGTCATTTAATACAAGTTAAACTGAATTCTGAGTATTTTCAAACTTGAATAAACTCTCAAAATCACAAATACAAGTATAAATTTGTTATTATATAGTTAATGCTATCAGAAAGCATCAATTACACACAGATATGAATACAGTTGTTAACAATTAATTCGGAATTCCACCTAGATTATCCGAACCTCCAAGATTACAAGTTGCTTTCCTGTATAACTAACTGTTACAAGCTACGTCACTCGCAACTAGTAGCAAGTGTACCTCAGCAATTTTACAATGGTCTGACGACCAATACTAGCCAGGTTACATCTCAAGTACCCTGCGGACTCAACCCACACGTAAAAGTTCTCGAGAATCCTCAATCCTTCCAATATACACCGAAGAGGAAGTCACGTGACCAGCAGGTCTCCACGCTTTGTATCTGCCACCGTGCATTCCACCCCCTTGTTCACCCATCGGCCGTCCTAGGAACGCAGTGACTTCACCGCGAGGACGAGCCGTCGTCGGCCCCAGCTAGGCGCCCGAACGCGTCCTTTCCTGAGTCTGTCATTGTTTCTACATCCGGCAAAAGTACTCCATTCACAACATATTAGCATTCTTTCTTTCTGGGGTCCACTGACATTCCTTAATGGGCTTCGCCTTGGTCAAATCGTCTTCCACAGAAATAGTATAACGCAAAGAGAAAGACAAGCGCTGGTCACACGCTTCGGCCGACATTCTTCGAGGGCATTCCTACCCACTTCCCAGAAAGTAAAAGGGGTACGTTCAAACAATAACACAATAAATGAAGAGGTTTAGGGTTGTCACACGCCACCTTTCCTCCCTTTGCGGCATCCGGTTAAGCTCCTCAATGACGCTTCCACTTCACTGAAAGGCGTAAAAATAACAATTCACAAACCTACAGTATGTCTTGGATCTGATGTTACAAGGGTACATTGTTTCAGTGTACATAAGGCAGGCGTATTCAATCACCCGCTCATGGCACTTAAAATGGACGTGAAAATTATACGAAAAACTGAATAGTGAATTGCTCAGTACTATTTAAAAGTTTTTATTAAATTGAAATAAAACACTTGAATTGAGAAATAAAACATCATTTCCTTATTTAGGTTTGTGGCATTTGTTGTGTGTTGATTTTTTTAAATTGTTTGATCTAGCAAGTTTCTTCAGAGGGAAAATAGTAGTCAATGAAATTAACTTTTATTTTATTAGAAGACTTTTTCTGTACTCATTCTCTTTTTCAGTGAATGAAGGTTGAGACAAAGGCGTACGAACATTTGTATGTATGCGGGTCTACCTCTCCTCGAGGTAGACACGCTAGCTTGCAATTCGTAGTTTTTTTATTGTATTTAAACTATTTTGGTATTGATGCGTTTTTCATCCGGTTATTGAAAGGCGCGAAAGTGAATTCTCTTATCATGAATGAATATATTTTCACTGGCTCAGGAAGGACAAGTGTTTTTTTTAATTTATGGGTAGCTAATTCGTAGATACTCTACCTTACCCCGCTTATCATGAGACCACATGCACAGTGCACGTACAAATGTCTACACCAGAAACAAGAAAGCATTTCTCATCTTCCTTCCATGCAGATATCGTGTAAGTCTGAATTAAGCTCTTATGGAAGAAAGACATCACTAGCATCCCTTTGGGAGGGGGTGAAATGGATTAAAATAAATGAAAACAAATTTCTGAAATTAAAAAAATTAAAATTGCATTGGATCCATAGTTTTAAGCTTGATGAGATGTTTAAACTACTGTTAAAAGTTCAAGATAAGATCACAGAGGGGCTATCCTTAGAACTGAGGGTGGGTAGGGCAAGATGTAAAAATAACGTAAAAACCGATATTAGGGTCGAGTCCATGGTACTAGTGTACTCTGTATGTAAATAATCGTATTTCCAATGGCTCTATGTACCCTTCAGACCACAGGAAGTATACGACATGTCTAGAGGTGATATTTGGATGAGCGTGACACGAAAAATTATCGAAAATGTCCACTACGAAAGGAATTTACGAAAATTCACCCCTAAGGGAGTTAAATGAGAAATTGGTGTTTTGTAAAAACTTTTTTATTGCGTGAGTGAAAATAAAGGATTGAGGATACACACCAATGCTATCAAACCACCAGTATTAATAGACTACTTTCTCACTGGACATATATGGAAATGTGAGAAAGAAAGAAAGAAAGAAAGAAAGAAAGAAAGAAAGAAAATAAACTGGTACTCGTTTTATAAAAGGTTTATTAAGAGGTAGGTATACTCAAAGTCATCTTACATTGCCTCGAAAAATTCGACTTAAAAGATCTTGAACTTGTTTATTAGTATATTGTATATTAGTCGCAGTAAATTACTTTATTGTTCTCAACGTGGTCATAGGCATTTCTTAACAGCTCTCCTGACAATAATTTATTTATATATTTATTTATTGTCACTCTAACTGGCTTGATGTAGGCGTAGAGCCTATACTTAATGTAGCGAACGCTTATACTTCGCCATCGTCCATAATGATGTGTGTACCTCGCGTTCTGTTGGCGGGACATTCGAATTTCTTAAATCGCAAACCTGGCACACCAACTCAATTCACTTGTTTTTGTGGCACTGTTCTTTGTTTGTTGTGTTATTAGCTTGTATTTCTTTACAGAGAATAGTCAATTTTGAGATTACTATTAATATTTATTTGGATATTAATTAAATGTGAAAACTTTGTGACCAAGGTTTTCAGCATTTTATCATAGACACAGCTTAATTATTTTTTGTGATTCTTTTTTCAGTGATTCGTGGTGTTAGTGGTATTAATCTCGTTTTATCTTGAAAGGGTGAATTTCCATTATTTTATCGCTCGGAATAATAAGTGGTAGTTTGATTCATTAATTAAGTTCGCCTTGAATTAATAGATGGCCGCTAAACGCAGTCTTGATGAAGGAAGGAAGATTACGGTTTGTACTAAGGGAATATAGCAGTGCATTATCATCACGTTTGTCAGCTGCCGGAAGGAAGCAAAAGAAGAGAATGTGTGTGTGACAAAGACTAATTTAATTACAAGAGTTTCCAGAACTTAGTTTATAAGTTTTAAGTGCATACTATGTGTATATTTTGAGGTAATAGAGATACATTTATGTAGATATCACGTTTTAGTTCTCACATAGAACTGTCCCAACCTATATCCTCAAGTGGGAAAGGAATGAGAAAATGGTTACACCTGGGAAGAATAGAAAGCGATCAAAACCTATTTCAGGTATTGATGGGTTTGCGTGAGAAGCAATTGGCAGGATAGTGTGCCAGCATTCGCAAAAAGGTTAGAATCCTGAAATTACTCATTATTGCATGTTATAACTATAAGTTTTATATATTTGTAAATTACCTTTTGCAGGGCATCATGAGACTGTAAAGAAATTATAAGAAGAAATTAGAAATGATTGATTTTCATAGATCTGACTTTCGGAGAATTTAGGTTTTAAATGGGGGAAAAGTGTTGGTTATGCACATCTCAGGGAAACTGATGTTATTTTTTCCAAGAGGTACATTTTCATGAGTGAATACTTGAAGAATAAGAATAGTGCGTCTCCTGAATTAGTTATATTTTTGCGTGCGACATGGATGTTTGTGAAAGATAAATATTTCCTTACATTTCTGCTATTATGCTATAAATAAACTTTATTGTCAAAACAGATGTTGCAAACTGCGTATAACCCCGTGGGGGGGGGCAATAAACTAAGCTACTCTCCGGAAACAAGCAAGGGACCATCCCATCAATTTCCATCAAGGTCCCAAGGATAGTTTAATACTTAGAAAATAAATTATTTAATAAATATGCACTGTTATTAATTTGTTATTCCAAAATAAATTGAAGATATTTATGCAGTAGAAATTCTAGATTAATAAAATAAAGGTATTTATGACATTCCCGGCTAAGGAAAATCCGCCACTACCCGGAGGAAAACCAGAGAAAAACCCGGACCAGGATGGGGTTACAGAGATAATGGCTATCTGTATGAATTTCATGACGATGTTATATTATATACGCTTATATATATAATATAATACGCTTGAAGACGGGCGTTGACAGAACGTTCGAAACGTTGCAAAACGAAAATTCACATGTTCTGTTCTGAAGATATAAACACGTAAAGACGATGGATAATGTCCAAAACGATTTTAATAAGAATATATAGATAATGTACACAACCGTGCCAAGGTTGCGTATAGTTAGGAATAAACAATTGAAAACGAAAAGGAGCAAAAACATCATACATGAAAAAAAGGAATTTAATCAATATGTAGAGTACTATAACAATAGCGTGATAATGTATGAGTCATTTTGATCAGTCATAGCTTATTTATGAATGTAATTCTGAGAATAATTTCTATTATTCCTCAGACTTAACTCACACAAGAAAACAATGTTAACAATGTTTTTCTGGTGTATCACAAATGATGTGAGACTATTGCTCTTAAGTTGTCAATTTGCCTGAAAATGATCCACAAAAAGGATTGAAACGTTGTGTATGTTATTTTATTTATTTGTGTTTTAGAGTAAATATATGTCTGTTCATAAAACATAGAGTCGTTTGATTTGGGATTAATTATTATGATTGTTCTTGCGTGGCTTCCACAATGTATAAAATTATGCAATGTGTATAAATAATGTTGGAAAACGCTGTAACACTTGGATGGACCATCGTCATCTAAGTGATTCTTCGTGGATCTGACGAAGGCGGCAGTATTGTTATTTTACACGCTGGCAGTGTGAAAACTTTGATCTCAATACTAATAAACTCATTTTCGTTTATCTTTCTTTTCATACTCTTTTCATTCCTCCCCCCCCCCAGAAAAAAGTGAGTATTCCCTCATAGGGGATGACCGTGGACTTTAGTGGCATTAAGAGTGTGACTCTGCTCTTGTGCGACCAAAACGATGCATTCAAAACCACTATCGGTCGCTTTTCATTATTTTCACCTGCCCTATGTTCCCACCCTTACCCAAGGGATGCTAGGGGAATATTATCTGCAATATGGATGAACTGTGAATTTCAAAGCTTCGCGGAGGCCCATATCCATCTCACCGACACCGAAAAGCATGTTTTCGAATGTAAAATCGAATATATTCATTACTTCTACATGCCACTCACCCACAGGGATGTCTTACATCCACTGTGCTTGTTGTCAAATAGTCAGTAATTTGTGTATCAAGTTTGGTTGAAATTCGTCCAGGCTCTTCAGAGTTATGATGGGAAATATACATAATACATTCCACTCCCATTTTCAACCCGTTTCGTAAGATCCTTTGTTAGCGTATTTCTACATCCTAAAAGGAACCTATCAGCTAAATTTCAAGTGTGCAGGATTTGTAGTTTCTGAGATTTCGTGATTAGTTAGTCAATAAAGCAGTCAGTCAGTACGTGAGTGGTATTTTGTTTTTATATGTATAGATTATGGGCTATTCCTGAGATATTACTACGATAAATTTGTATCGAAAAAGTACCCAGCACCAGCTGACAAATTTTTCGGGTGTTTTATTTCTCACAAGTTCTTTTTAACTCTTTTTGGTCCTCGGGCGTTTATTTTTTTAGGGAAGAGAACCACCTTTAGAAAAGTATTCATCCTTCATTAGGTTTGCTTATCGTCAGAAGATCAGCTTTATTCTGTGAGAAATTTAACCTATCGGCATTCTTCCAATTACATCTAAATTATTACAGAATGAAATTAAAACAAACAAATGATACTACATTCTTGGAAGGCAGTAATGCGTATGATACCCGTCATTAGTATACGTTAGCTCTAGTTACCATAATAGCGTTCTTCAGCTAAATAGCAGGCAAATGTATCAGGGATAGAAATGATGGGAATATAAGTGCTTGGTATCATGAGGCGAAGATAAATTCTTTGGATAATATTTATTTCCTCGTATCTTAAAACCGAATGTTTTGCTTCCTCATAGTGATTTCATCTAACATTCTTAAACACCATTTATCTATTGTGCACATTAAATCTTTAATGTATAAAAAAAATTTAAAATATAGTTTTTTCCTACATTGAAAAATATACTTGACATACATTTTAATATAGTTATGTACTATAATGTGATCGCTCTAATTTTGTAATTGATATGTAAAAAAAATTCTGAAAACTCTTCAATTCTACTTTGTCTTATTTCGAAGAGGGAGAATTTTAGAATTAATAGGAAATAGCAGACATTAAATAAATACGAGTGTCAGTGGATTATTATTATTATTATCCCCATACTATCCTACTCATTTGGGGTAGTAAAATGGTCAACTACAGATCTGGAAAATTTAGAGAGGAAAATCAGAACCACGATGACAAGCAACAACAAACACCATCCTAAATCAGCATTAGAAGGAATGTTCATCGCACGTAACCAGGGCGGAAGAGGTATCATACCAATCAAAGACCCCCATGAAAGACAAAAGTATATCCTCAATAAATTTTTCCGGAATAAAGCGTATACCTCATCACTACACCAAGCAATTACAACCAGTGATAAAAACTATACACCCTGTCACCTGAATTAACCACTACCCCAACCAATACAAAAAAATAGAATGACAAGATAAACCAATACACGGGAATTTCCCCAACCAACTGACCAACAGCAAAATAAATAAAATAGAATCAGTTAAGTGGTTAATGAACGGCAAATTATTCCCAGAAACAGAAGGCTTCATAGTATCAATGCAAGACGGAGTCACACAAACCAGAAACTACAGGAAAATAATCCTGAAAGAAATCGGAATAACAGATTCATGTCGCCGATGTAACCAAGCCAAAGAAACTCTCGAGCATATCATTGGTGGTTGCACACAGTTGGTCCAAAATGATTACAAAACTAGACACGATAACATGGGAAAAATAATTCACCTGGAAATTGCAAAATCACTGAACTTCATTAAGAATCCCATACCACCAGACCATCTGTATAAACCTCAACCAGTCCTGCAAGACGATTAGAAAGCAAATATTTTGTACTGGGACAGAAGTATTCTCACTGACCTTACAACAATTCACAACAGACCTGATACCATCCTTTGGAAAAGAAAAGAATCAAAAGTGTATCTCATCGATTTTGCTGTCGTAAATTACAACAATCTAGAAAAAACAAAGAACGAATACCAACAACTGGCCTTTGAAGTAAAAAAAACTCTGGAATGTTCAAGAAGTGATCATAGAGCCTATCATTTTATCTACCCTAGGACTAGTACCCCAATCCCTGGTCGACTCCATTAAAAAACACAAAATCAACACCAATATAATAAGTAGATTGCAACAAAGCGTCCTTCTCTCCTCAGCCCACATTACCAGAAAGTTCCTGGACCTGAAATAGATTCTTCCTCCCAGCAGAACTTGATTTAATAATCCACTGCTGAGAGAAAAACCAACACAAGTTGAGAGAACTAAGTAATAATAATAATAATAATAATAAATTTGACAAAAAAGGAACTCAAACTGCGTGTGACCACATGGAGAACAATAAGCTAATTTACTCTCCGGAAACAAGAAAGAGATCATTCCATCAATTCCGATCAAGGACCCTAAGACAGAGGCGGATTCAAAAATTTCAGCTATCTCCTGGATAAGGTAAAAAGTTAGTTACGTGTTATAAAACTAATAGAGAATCAACAAGTTTGTAATTTAACACAAAAAAATTATTTCACATGTACGAAAAATTATCGAACTATAAATTATTCTGCATATACTGTTTAGTAAAAGCACTACAGCAATGGCGTGATGAAGTACAAGACTGATTTAACATTCATTAAGATCAATAAATTCTTTTACATTGTAGAAGCACTGGTGCAGGAGGTAGTTTCTAACCGCGGATTTGAAGAGATTCAATTTCATAATATTTGTTATATTGTTGGGCAGGAAATTATATAGAACGATTCCCGAATGATATGGTCTTTTAGGCAAAGAGTGGTTGACACTCTAGGGCGATGAATATTATTACTCTTGCGAGTGCTGTGTTCGTGATCGAGACTGTTTCGTATGAAGCAAGGGTGGTACTTCAGTAATTCTGTCTTAACAAACACGACCGTTTCATAAATATAAATTCAGGGAAGTGTTAAGATATTTAATTCCTTGAATAAAGGTTTACA
The DNA here is from genome assembly GCA_002313205.1 of Laupala kohalensis. NCBI lineage: Eukaryota > Metazoa > Arthropoda > Insecta > Orthoptera > Trigonidiidae > Laupala > Laupala kohalensis. The sequence continues at coordinate 28,154 of NNCF01128943.1, forward strand.
AGAGTTTCGGGGGTGAGATTTACAAATTATCCGAACTATCCTTTTCTGAATTCTGAAAGATTGAATACTCTGACCAGAATTGTCCCAGAAGGTAATGCCGTAACGTAAATGGGAGTAAACGTTTGCAAAATATACGCAACGGGAAATACGTGGACTAACTACGTTAACTAAGATTCGGAATGCGTAACACAATTTACTTAATTGGGAATTAAGATTGTCAACGTGACAATCCCATTTGAGGTTGTCTTGAATATGGAGACCTAAGAATTTTGTATTCGTAACAGTTTTTAATTGTGGTCCGTTTAAAGAAAGACAAACCTGGGGTAAAGATTTTGTAATACTGTTGGGAAATGACATAGACACTGTTTTGTCAGTGTTTACAATGAGATGATTTGCATGGAACCAAGCCGAGAGGTTAGACAAACCTTTTTGAGCGTGTGCGTGTTTACATAGTAAATTAGTCATCAGCAAAAAGAACCATTTTACAATCTGGTGCGGAAAACGACATGTTCACATACAATAAAAAGAGTACATGGCCGAGAATTGATCCTTGAGGAACTCCGCGAGTAAGTGACTTTGTTTCTGAAAGACAATGTTGGAGTACTTTATTTTTAGTATGTGATATTTCGACCTCTTGATATCTATCTTTTAAATAAGAAGCTAGTCATTGATGCGGAAGTCCATGAATGCCTAAAGAATGTAATTTGAAAGGAGAATTTCGTGGTCGATGTCATCGAATGCATTGGATAAATTAAGAAAAATACCCTGAGGATTTTCTCCACAGTCAAGAGATGCGGTAGCATCGTTTAAAAATAAATGATGGCGCTTGTAGTGGAAAAGGATTTCCAATAACCGAGTTGATCGTCAGAGAGAATGTTATTTTTTGATAAAAATTTTTGAAGACCCTTATATAACAGTTTGTCTAGGATTTTTGAGAAAGTGAGTAGTTGATATATTGGTCGATAAAATCTAACATTTAGATCCTTTCCTTTCTTGTGTAAATGTTTCACTTTAGCTCTCTTAAATATGTTACGAAAACACTTTCCGATAAAGAACTAATAAAAATATTCATGAGTGGATTTAATATAACGTGGGACGAAAACGTAACAATAAACTCGGGTATATCATATAAAATTTGTTTTTTAATGAACTGATGCTTCTTACGACTTCACTGGCGTTAGTTTCGGAAGTGAACATAGAATTGGGTACGTGGGTGGATATAATTGGAGGACATTGATTTGTATATATTGAGTTCGTTATTTTACCTACTTCTGAGAAATAAGAATTAAACATATTTGCGATGTCTAGTGGATTTGATACGATTTTTCTATCGTTTAGTACGGAAAAGTTTTCTTTGCGATTTTCAGAAGGTGACGTTTCATTTTTAACAATATTTAACATGGTTTTAGTCCGATTGATCGATTTTAGTATCTGCGTTTCTTTTTTCATAACTTTAGTTGCTTAGACTACTTTTCGAGGAATAGTCTTATATTTACGAAAGTAATCATGGAATTCGGGTGGTTGGTTGTAGAGTTTTGAAAGGTAATATAAACGGCGTTTGTTTTTTGAAGAAATTCTTATTACTTGGGTGATCCATCTATTGTATATCTTTGTGTTAATTAACTTGCGTTTTATGGGAAAGCTAGAGTTGTAATGTTTTAGGAATATTGAAATAGATGCGTTGAATTTGTCGTCGGTGTTTTGGCAATTGTAAACATCTTTCCATGTTTCTCCACGCAAATAATTTATAAATATGTATTGATTTGTGTCATTAAACTCTCATGAAAACTTGTAAAGGATTTTAAGTGGTTTCAGTTTATTATTAATAGTCAATACTTGAGCAAGGTGATCGCTGTAGCCGGTGATAAACATTTCAGAGAGATGAGATTCCATTGTTGATGATAATTTGATCTAACAATGTTTGAGATGAACCGGAGAGGCGAGTGGGGTAGTTTATCGTAGTAATGAGGTTGATGGAATCGATAGGATTCTTGAATCGATTAATTGGTGAATGTGCAGAGTCGGATGTTCTCAGGAAATTGATGTTAAAATCACCATATATAACGATAGATTTAGTAGATTTATGTGTGATATGTTTTAAAACAATTTCGAAGTTCTGAAAAAATATGTCAAGATCTGATTGAGGCGGTCTAAAAATACACAAAACAACAATATCCATGTCGGTCAGATTAACTGCAGAATATTCGAACACACTATCTACGCAGAAGTTCTCGTAGACTGGCAGTGTAGAAGATAAAATATAATTACAAGCGTAGATACACGTGCCTCCGTGGAGATTTTTTCCTTTAAAATTTTGTCGCCAGTAAGAACTTGCTTAATAATAATTAGAAATAGCAGTATCGTTGATGTTGTTAGTTGAAAGCCAATGTTCTGTGCGGCATAGCAAATCGAATGTACTTTCGTGTACCAGAATTTCAATGTCTGTTAATTTGTTCGAAAGGGATTGGACATTATGATGAAATATAATTATTTTATTTTCGCAAAGAGTTTGTGATTCACGTGAAATGGAATCGACGTTGGATTGTGGAGAGGAATTTGAATTTGGTACAGCTTCTAGTTCCGAATTAAGCCCGCACACTGCACCCGAACGCGATTGTCAACTTCGAGAGTACCACTTCGTACTCCTGAGCGCAAGTTGTAACTGTGTATGGGGATGGCAGGAGATGTGGATGGAGGAATAGATGAGGACGTGGGAGTTGAGGAAGTAGTAGGTGAAAGAACGGGGACAGGAGAAGAAATGGGTGTGGAGATAGGAGGAGATGGTGATGAGGTAGGAGCAGAGGGAGATGGGGTAGGAGGAGATGTAGGAGTGGCTACAGGGGCAGGTGGATGATGTGAGGTCAGATGTGAAGCTAGGAGAAAACCGAAGTGATGTTTCTTAGACGGTCTCAGATGTAAACCGTGCTGGGTAAAGTCCTTGGCAGTCAGGTGTGGTAGCAAATAAAAAAATGTGATTTTTGTGTCTGCCAGGTGATGTTTTAGGGAGATGTTTGCCAAGTTAATTTCGTGGTTTATTTGTGGAACGTTGAAGCGTGGAGGCAGGCTAGAGAGCACTATGTTTGTGTGCAGGGAGGCCATTTTTAGTTTCTGTAGATGTTCAGACGCGTTNTTTCGTGGTTTATTTGTGGAACGTTGAAGCTTGGAGGCAGGCTACAGAGTACTATGTTTCTGTGCTGAGAGGTCATTTTTAGTTTTTGTATATGTTCCGACGCGTTGAAATGACCCCCGAGTTAATATCGTTCTGCCCACGTATGATGATTACTGTGTCCCGTTTTGTGAGCTTTTTAGTGTAGATGTCCAGTTCTCGAATAACTTCAGCCAAACGAGTGTTTGGCTTAAAGAAACCGGAGACTGAGAACTGGTTAGGAAGCAATCCACGCAAAACGGAGGATATGTGACGACCGTGTGAGTCAGCTAATATGAGCACGTTTGATTTCTGCGTGGAAGTGTTGGTTTCATCTCTGGGTAGCACTACTTTACGTGGTTTTGGGCGGCTGTGCTCACCAGTGAGTGGTTTGTGAACAGGTTTGGGTACTGGACGGAAAAGGATGAAACGAGTAGGTAGAGGAGGAAACAGGGACATGTCATCTAACACACTTAACCTATTCTGAGTGAAGAGTTGGCGCGGTGCATGTGTCGTTGGTCTAACCGGGAGATAGCAGTTGGTAGGACGGCGAGAATTCCTGACTGTAGTCCAACCGCCGATCTTGTCCTTATTGACCTCTTCTAGCGCACTGATCCTTGTGTCAATATAATGTAACAAGTCATTGTACGCCAGCTTCGAATGAGTTGAGGAATGCAGTAGTGTTCATTGTTGTGAGTTAGTTAGCAACTTAACGACGAAAGCAAATGAGAATACACGAAAACTGACTACTAACACTGAATGAAGGATATTAGTATAATAATATATTTATTACTACGGAAGGTACAAATGAGTTATTAAATAAATTAAATATACAAACAAACCGACGACAAAAATGGTTGAAATAATTATTTAGGACGACCACTGGAGGTTATTTAATTCGACAATATCTACTCTATATTAAGTTAAATGTAAATAAATACGAAAGAATCAAGAGAAACGAATTGTAAAATGATGTAATAATTCTAAGAAATTATGACGACGAAAACTTGGGTGCAACAATAGGGCAGGGTCTAAATAAGTAAATAAACAAACCGACAACTAAAATGACAGAAATAATAATTTAGGACGACAACTGCAGATAAATTAATTCGACAATAACTAAGGCAATATTATGCTGGAGTGTAATGAATAACTATAAAAAGAATCAAGAAAACAAATGGTAAAATACTGGAATAATTCTATTTACGGCGACGAAACTTGAGCAGTGCAACAATAGAGTACGTTATTTATAAGTTAATAATGATGTAATAGTATATGCACAAGAAAATCTAAATACACCAAAATATTTAATTTTAATGCACCAAGAAGTTAAATTTATGATTCCGTTTGTACTTACGTAAACTTCATCACACCTTTGAATGAAGCACTTGAATGTAAACAATATGAAATTATATTCGGTCCGTTGGGTTTGAAAACCTTAGGAAATGTTTTTAGTATTTTTTCACTTAACACTCACACAGAAGAAAGAATTTTACACTACAATGAATGTTAGGATCTAAATACAACTACTGAATCACAAAAACTCGAAAAAATAAAATAATTAGAAAGATTAAACTGAAAAATAGTGAGAGCTCATTCACGACCGCAGCTAACGCCAGAAGCAAGCTAACCAATCCTCTAGTATAATAATAAATTTATTACTATGGTAGTTGCAAATGAAATATTAAATAAATAAACAAACAAACCGACAACTAAAATGACTGAAGTAATTATTTGGGACGACATCTGGACTCGAATAAATTCGGCAATAACTACTCTATATTGTGTTAAAATGTAAATAAATACGAAAATATCAAGAAACACGAATTGTAAAATATGTAATAATTCTATGTAATTATGACGACGAAACTTGAGCAGTGCAACAATGAGGCTGGGTTTCTTTGAAAGTTTAGTGGTAGAAAGTGCACGAGAAAATTTACATGTATCCTAGTGTATACTCTTGATGCACCAAGAAACTAAATTAATGATTCCGTTTGTATGTACTTACGTAAACTTTATCACGCCTTTCAGTAGCACTTGAACGAAAAGAATATGAAGTATGTTAGGTCCGTAAGGCTCGATAAAACTTAGGAAACGTTTTTAATGTTTCTTTCCACTTAGCACAAACAAAACAAACAAATTTAAACACTACAATTAAGATAGGAATTAAATACAACAATACATCACAGAAAATCAAGAGAAAAAAAAATTAGGAAAATTAAACTGAAAAATACGGAGAGTTCATTCACAACCGTACCTAACGCCAGGAGCAGGATAACCTTAGAATTTTGTTTCTGAAACCGCGATTTAACCTCACTGGTACACTTTTTTTGTGACAAAACGTGAGAGTTCCATATAAAGTAAACGTCAAATAGTTGTTAAATGTACGATAAATCATTGAAAAAATTAGTTACCTAATAATTATATGACAAAAGTATATTAGTAATGTAATAACACAGAATTCATTGTTACGTTGGATTTGTTAATTATGTTATGTTGAATGAAAATGGGAGACGGGACCGAGATTCGATCTCGGGACCGTGAGCTTAGCCCGCTCATGCGCTTACCGACTGCATCCCGTTCTCCTCCCGGGCCCGTCTTCCATCCTCATTCAACTTGCGAGACCCAAAGACCTCTGAGGTGTTCTCGTAGAGACTACGCTCCTCATGGCGCAGTCGGTAGGCGCATGAGCGCGCTAAGCTGAAGGTCCCGAGTTCGAATCGCCTCTCCCAGTTTCATTCAACATAACATAATTAATCTGTTACCTGGCGGTGAGGTTCACCGCAATCTAAGAGATTTCTATGTGTTGAATTTATATTTTCTTAGACTCCTTGACTATTCTCTAGATCATTTATTAGAGTAAATTAAATAAGACAACAATATTGGGGTTTCCATAATTTTTAGTTGTCTATAGTATATCGCGAATGCTAATTAAAAATAAGTAGTATTTATATTTCCCGATAAAATCTCAATACAGGCATAGATTGAGGTGTTCATGAGGAGTAGTCCGAGGAAAAGAAGGTAGCAAAGAGTTTTGCAATAACTTTGTTGTCTGTTGTGGTGTCTTAAAATAAAAAGTTTTGGGATACGTCAACTTAATACGTAAATTTAGTTCAGTCACGTTTAAATTTTGAAGATAACAGTCGAAATAAAATATATAGTCTATTATTTTATTTGAAAGAGTACAGTACATCGACTAAAAAATACTGTACTATGTTATTCAGCTAGTAGAATACCGCCAAGAAACTCAGTGTTGGGCAAAAATTAATTGAAACTAGAAGCTAAATCTACATTAGCTGGAAAAAATGGTCAACAACTTAAGTCCGACTAACTTTTCATCTAAGTTAGTTGTAGTTGAAATTTCTCTACTATTACTAAGGGACTAAATTGAAAGAACCAGTAAATTTCAACAACTAGCTCCTTTTTCACAGCGTTGCACAGGAGCTTAATTTCCAAAAAAGGCGAACAAAAATGAGTTTGATCAAGTTTGATGGTCTACGTTATTTTAACATGAAGTTTAGGGCATGAACTTTTGATTTTTGTTTCGAGATCTCGAACCACGATGTCACTACGTTTTAACGTCGGCTTGCCAAGAGGTGCGCGCTGTAGAGCAGGAAGAGTTTAGTTGGTCATTGTATAATTGTAAATTGAAACCAAAGATATTTGTGTCAATGTCAGTCGAAAATGACCACATTTATGAATTTTTTTAAATCTATGTTGATTATTTCAGTGAATACTGTAAATAAATAAATAAATAAATGACTATTAGTGGCGAGACTCAGACCGAGGTCTGCTCTTTTAAAATATAACAATATCATTACATATATGCCTAACCACTTTTAAAATATTTACAATATCATTACAAAATTAGTTTGAATGGGAGGGTATTAGCTATATCTACTACTGGAAAAACAAGCTAAGGACCATCCCGGTACTGAACCTTAAGCGATTGAGGGAAATCCGGCGAAAACCCCAATCAGGATGGCGGCTTAAGACCGAACATACTATAGAGTGCAGTCTGCACAGCGGGACCGTCTTTTCCGCGAAACGGGCCACTGCGCTTTGGACAAAAGATAGCTAATATTTTCGTTGAACTAAATTTAACACTTATAACATATCTATTGGTGGTAGTTGCAACTAATTTCTCAAATATTAGTTTTTAGTTGGACCAACTGTTTTTTAACTAAATTGGTTTAGTCAAAATTTTCAATAACTAAAACTATGAGCTAAAATCCATTCATATACATCAATACGCAGAAGTCCCAGAAAATGCGTTCCGTTTCTGCACAAGCGATAAAAAAATCGCACAAATAAAGAATTGCTCTTTAGAGCATCAAAAGATGTGAATAAAATTTCTTATTGTTTTATTATATACATTTCCTTTTACGAGAAAACGTTTAAAACTAACATGTTTTTTAACCCCACCATATCCGCACATTATGGCAGTTCTCTGCAAAAGATGTTAGCTTAAGAACGCTTGCTCTCTACGAAGCTTTAGGGAGAAAGCTTCTACTATACTTGAGAGCATAAGAGCATAGGTCGTTGGAATACGAGCCTGACGTATTAAAGTAGGAGGAATCCCACGCATTTGTTATAGAATTTGTAATGGGATTTAATTACTTTTTTTTGCGTTGTGGTCTTGAAGATATAAAAACTCCTATTTACAACATGCCAACGTTTCGACCCTTTTGGCCTTCACCAGGGCTACAACAAAATTGTGGTTTTTCAATATACAGATATTTACGATATAAAACTCTTACTTTAAAATTAAGACAATGTGACAAAAACTCACCCAGTTGAATCTGATGTCTTTCTCATAATTCGCACAATTCCTTGTCGCATGCCTTCCCCAAGCGTTGCTCACGGCTGTGTGACTCAATTTAGAATGAGCCACTTATGAGGAAAACTTTGTGGAGGTTTTCGTTTGTCATGTTGTCATTTTTATACAGTGTAATATAAAAAAAATAACTTAAGATTCATAAAAATAATTATACTATATAACATTTCAATTTTTTATTTAGCATTAGATAATATCATTACAACTTATCAACAATAAATTACATAATAGTATTATACATTACGTTTCATTCACAATTACATCTTGCTTTACATAATAATAAAAATAAAAATTACTAATACAAACATTACACAATATAGTTATTTCATTCCGTTATCTTTCATTGTTGGTTTTTTTAATTGTTGACGACTTAAACTGTTACTGTTAGTGTAAACTTTATACTGTAAACAAATATCCGTTGTTCTTTTAACCGAAATTTCCGTTTTTTTTCTCCTTTCGGTTGATTTTTTCATTTGGTTGAAAGTATATTGCATCTTTCGACTCAACCGAGAGTCCACTCGCGAGCGCCACGATCTCAATAATATGTGTTATTTTTATTTAAAAGGAAACTTTCCATCACGTTCGATTTGGGACGCATGTTTCTGTTACCCATGTAATCCATTGCTCTGTCTACACTGACGTGTCATGTCGTGAAATACTTTACCCTAATGACACTGGGTGTCATATAATATTACGTACGTGCTGAGTGAATGAGTATCACTAGATTAAAGTGTTGTAACATAACTTAAATTTTATAATATTTTATCGTTAATGGCAGTACTACTATTAATAAAATACAAAGTAACTTCTTTGTATAAATTCAATTTCATGACAAGAATCACTGCCTTGCGTTCCTCATCTCGATACTTTTCTTCTAACATAAATCAAACTTCTTTACGTGGTTTAATATTTTACATTTGGCACATTACCCACAATCTTCAAAACAATACGAGTTCTCCCGTACAGAGATAAAAGTCGAAGAGGATTTGTTTTCGGAACAACTCGTTTCTTCCGCCATATCGGCGAGGCACTGTGGACGACGACTACACAGCTACGCTCTTTTGGTCCGCTTCAACGTTTGTCCTCCTGCTTCTTGAAGCTCGTTGCACTAGATGAGCCTATGTGAATGGTCATGGGTTAGGAGTTCTATCCACAGAGGTAGAATAATCCTATTTCTATGGTGTAGCCAAACCAAGTTTTTGTATTAATAACGATACTTCGGTCCATCGGATTCGTCATGTCTGTACGCATGTGCTGTTGCGCTTCGTTGAGATCACGAATCGAAAGATAATGTATCAAGAGTGAGGGCCCCTCATAGAAGAAAGGTGTATCCCGTAGTAAAAGAAGGAAGCGTTTGCTAGTAATTGTAAGCGCCACTTGATCCTGACAGGAGTTACTGAGTGATGACTCCTACTACGCAGCCTGATGAATATCGTATGAGGATTGTCATTCAGTTCTGCTGCAAAAATATTTAAATACTTCATCTTAGTCACCTGGCTTCTTTCTCACTAGATTTTCAAGTCTTCATGCATTACAATTGACTAAGTAATTAATTTTGTCGTCATAATTATTTCGTCTTTGTGAAATTTTCATATGTGTATCCAGCACGTGGAGGTAAGTAGGATTTGCATATCCATGTGATGTTAATATTTTAGAATATTAGTGTAATATAATTGATTATTAGAATTACATTGAGAATTTTGTTATGTGACGTGTAACATATAATTTTTATGAGCCACTGATTAATGGTCTGAAGTGTTCATAAGCTCGTGTCAATCATTTAACTGTGAACTGAATTACGTGGTGAGATTTCCGCATAATATTAATTCTTGTATTTACCCTCTAGTGGAGTTACTTCTGTTTATAATTTATTGGTATAATTTTTGTTAATTTTACCCATGAATCTTATCTCGGAACTTTTGCTGAAATTTTTGAATCCGCCTCTGCCTTAGGGCCCTTGATCGGAATTGATGGGATGGTCCCTTGCTTGCTTCCGGAGAGTAAATTAGTTTATTGTCCTCCACGTGGTCATACGCAGTTTGTACTGTTTTTTGACAATAAATTTATTAAATTTATTATCATGTAAATTTGTTTTACGAGATTTACAGTTCGTAGGAAAATCAGCAGAGGTTAGGTTCGTTCACAAAGGTAGTGAAAGATCGTGATAAGTACGTGAGTAATATAACCTGTAATACGATTCTAATTTCTGTGAACTTTTCAGCGAACCAACTCAAATGCATTGAGCTTTGAGAAGGTTCCATCCCCACATTGCGTTGGACGCCGGGCAGTACTACGCATCAGCTATTGACCTAATTTTTCTAATCACTCAGTCTATTGACCTATTTTTTCCGGTGAGAAAACAATATCAATGAAAATACTGGAGAATGAGGTCAATTTAAAGTTTTACCTGAATTTATTTTCTCTAAAACGTATTGGTTTGATTGGACTAAAGTAATGAAATGAAAATAATGTTGTAATGGGTTTAATTTTGTATATCTTTAAATCAACTAAATTTGATAACTAATGTTTTTCATTTATAACTAAGTACAGTTAACTTACATTAGTTTTCTTAACGCTTGACAACAGTGAATACATATATGATTAAATTGTAACAACATAAATAGTAAAATGAATGACATTTTAATGTTATTTGCTATATTATTTGGTATGCCGACTTATGTACTAAAAGGTCCGTTTTATTCATTCCGAAATGTGTTAATAAATTTTAAAAAAAATTATTTACAAATTATTTTCAAGAGTGCATTTCAAGAAAATAATATTATTTGAACTCTTCCATTATTTACGTTTACGCCTAAACGTCCTAGAGTATTGCAACCAATATTTTACTTCAGCAAGTACACAACATAGTATATGGGATATTTTCTGCAATCTTATCTATAAAATTGATAAATGAAAATGAACGTTTTGAACATACAGATTTTTCAAACTTGGAACATATTGATCTCAATATGCGGAAAAGGTAATTAAGAAAAATAACGGTACAAGTGACAAAATTGAAAGAAAAAAAGATTTTATGGGAAATAAGTATTCTCAATAATACGAATATAGAGGAATAAAGTAAAAATACGAAGATAGGAAAAATATATTACAAGTTAATCTTTGATTGGCGCTGCCATATAGTGGCTGTAAGTTTGAATACTTTGCAAAATTACTCACCGTGTAAGTTTTATTCATTGAAAAACTTACTACTACTTTTAAAAATTAAATATTACTCTGATTAATTGATTATTTGCATCATAACTTGTCACTGTCAGTTTCAAATGTATATCATGTTACGTCGAATGAAAATGGGAGACGGGACCGGGATTCGGTCCCGGGTTCGAATCCCGGTCCCGTCTCCCATTTTCATTCGACGTAACATGATTAATCTGTTACCTGGCGGTGACGTTCACCGCAATCTAAGAGATTTCTATATTCAAATCTATATACCTAGACTGATACGCAAAAGTAGCGATGCACTTCCTTCAACTCAACATAACTTTTGTATTTTGTAAACTATAATCGTGAAATTTAAGATGGGGATGCTTTCATGTATTTTCTAGACAATCCCTAATCGAGAGATTTCTCCGCCACCTCTTTCACGCTAGAACACCCTCAAAGTGGGTAGGGAAGTAAACTTCACGAAAGGCAAGCATGGGTATCACACTTCGAATTGTTCGAGAAAGCTAGTCTCGCGTGTGCAGACTGAATAACGTCCACTGAGATGCTGAGATAAAAAATTCACCCTTATCTGAAGGTCACACCCTCCTCTTTTCTCCCTTTGAAGGATAATTCGTCTCAGATCTTCCAAATCTGTTCAGGAAGGTGCGTGCTTGTCCAAGGTACTTGGTTTAGGTATTCCACCTCTGCTCGAGGTATGCTCCCTACAAGCCACCCCTTCAAACAGTTCACTCCTTTGTGATAATTTGCGTTCCGTGAGGTGAAATCGATGGGTGTGACAAAATATATTTCAATAGCTGTAAGACATATGGAAACATTTTAGAGTAACTTAAACAATTTCCAAATTTTCCAACTAAATAAGTAATAAAAGACTTACGACCTTTTATGGACGAATAAAATATTTGAGAAAAGAGCTCACAACGTTTCGACTTCGTTTTAAGTCGTCGTCACGTGATCAAATATTAAATTATAACAAGAAACAACAACAGAACAATTGAACATGATATTAAACATAATAATAATACAAAATATGTTTACAAAAAAGTAGAAACTACACAAACATGTCATAACATTGTATTGTAAATGTTACACGCAAAACCCAAATTCGACCATTGGACGGAAGAAACGACCAAAACTAGTTTTGGCAGATGCGTTTTTGCCAGAACTAGTTTTGAGCGTTTTGAAGGACAGAACTAGTATTGAGCATTTTCACAATATTGCAGTTTCGTGTACTTTAAGCGGATATAATTTCTAGAGTATTTCGCAACGAAGAAATTTCGATTGCATTTTTATTTTCTTAGTAAACAACTCATACACTGTACTATATGTCTTAATTATAGACAATCATTAAGACATATAGTACAGTTAAGAAGTTGTTTTCTAGAGTGTATACTGTGGTTAAAATGTTATTTCCATTCATGAGACATTTATAAAAGTGTCTCGTTTCCACTGTGTGGTGTTTGTAATACTCAGATTGATGGAAAATTTACATGATATATGTCCACGTTCTTAAAATTAACCTTTTTATGAACAGAAGTGGAATATTAATAAAACAATAATATAAGTCTATAAAATAATTTCTTCCACAATTTTTATCTGTCTACATGTGTAACATTGGATATATGAATGGCGCACTATAACTCTCGACTGCCTGAAGCAATTTCAACGAAACTTGGTGCAGCGATGACTCACTATCTGGCGACATTGTGTTGGTAACACATTACTTGCACCCCTAAGGAGGGGTGGGAAGGGGTTTATATTAAAAATAATCGGAAATAATCGATATTGGTAATGACTACATTTTAGAGGATGTTGAAGTAAAGAGTAACATTTCTCATGCCGCTTAAATCTACCATCACCCCCTATGAACGAATGTACACCCATCCACTATGGGGTGAGAGAGAAAAAATGTAAAAGTAATCGGAAATATCCGCTATTAGTGTTAGGATCATAGTTATCGGGACCGCTGTAACTTGTACTAGCATTCATTATGACACTCACGTCCAGGATAAACACTTATATACTAATACAACTTAAAAATTTCTTTAAAAATCCTAAGTATTTAAAATTGTACATTGAATTCCCGTCCCAAAAAGTACTAGGAGTATATAGAGCCTGATCGTGGAATTTGGTGTCATCGGAAATATCACTACTGGTTTCAGAGGCCCCTAAAACTACGATCTAAAACTAATAGCGGCCATTTGCAATAATTGTTACATTTCATCCCCTTCTCACCCCCTACTTAATGGGTGTATATCCCTCGAGGAGGGTGACCGTGGGCATAAGTTGCATTGAGAGTGTCAATGCAATTCAGCGGTACCAGAAAGGATGTATTCTACTCCAATATCGGTCGTTTTTGATTATTTTAACTTGCCACCGCATTTCCACCCCTCCCTTATGAGTGCTAGGAACATATTATCTCCCCTGTGGATCAATGGGGAACGGTTATCCTTATCCAGATGTACGGTACCGAAAACTATAGTTTCCGATCAAATATTTTTTTCAGTTATTTTAACAGGCTACCCACTTCCCATCCCGTCCCTGGAAGTGCCAAGGTTGCCTTATCCCCACAGTGCTTGTGGTCAGATAGTCAGTCATCTGTGCACCAAGTTTGGTTCAAATTGCTCCAAATATTCCAGTGTTATGGATGCTCACATACATAAGCCCATTTCAACCCACTCATGGATAGATTGTCGTAAAATCGTACCATAATCATCATGCAAACTACACATATCTGAAAAATTACAGCTCGATTTGAAACTTGGATGTGGTCGAAAAATAAAATTATGTATTTGGAAACGGAAGGACAACATAAATACATACATACCCCCATTTCATTCTCTTAGGGTAGATGTTCCTAAAATGGTACTACAATATATTGTCATGCGAACTACATACACACATGTATACATACATCGTACGGAGCAAGTTAAGTAAAAGCTTGTAATATACTCGGAATGTGTACTTTTATACCAATCCGACCATAAAAACACACAAAAGCGCGTAATTATCATTTTCCCTTATGCCACTTATACGAAAATAACATTTGATCCGTCCTAATAGTAAAAAAAGAAAGAATTGACATCGAATATAAGAAGTTTCATTATTGTCGAGAGGACAAAACTAGTTTTGGACTATTCTCATTTTTGCCAGAATTAGTATTGAGCGTTTTGAAAATGCTCGAAACTAGTTCTGACAAAAATGCATCTGCCAAAACTAGTTTTGGTCGTTTTTTCCAATGGTCGAATTTGGGTTTTGTGCGTAACATATAAACCAGAGAGCTTTTCAGTGTACTCACAGACAAATTACTCACAAATTCAAATTTCCGAGTGTATTTTTTATAAGTATCATTTCTGATATACAACTTTTGTAATAATTAACTTCGTCACAAATTAATGTATTTTCCCAATCCAACAAGTGATCATTATTAATGCAATGTACGGTAACTAAACTTTGTTCAACTGATTTGAAATTTCGTTTGTGCTCCTGGATTCTAGTTTTTAACCCTTTCTTCGTTTGACCTACGTAGCTAGCATTACAATCTTTAAATTTAATTATAAATACGAAGTTGTTAGTATTAATGTGATCTTTCTTATATTTCCCTTTCGTTATCAAATTATTTCTTTTACTTTTAAATGTTAAAATCAATTTCATATTCTCAGACTTTAGTACTATGAAGTGAAGGAGTTATAAATTTGTTATAAGGAAACACTGCATACATCATTTCATCTACTTGAGGTTGCGTTAGTTGTTGTCTGTTTTGATGGAAATACAATATTTTTTTAAATATTGCAGCTAGCATTAGAATCTTTGCATTTTATTTTGTATTTATATTATTCGTCAATAAAGGTCATTAGTCTTTCATTATTTCTTTCATTAGATTATATAATGGACGTTAATTGTAATAGAATTCAATATTTTCCTTCCTGATCTTCAACAAAATCTCTAAAATGATATTACAGTAAGATAAAACACCATCTCGTTGGGATGCCTACAAACTAGCCCGTCGAGAAGCGAAGAAGGTCATTGCAGTCACAAAAACAGACAAGTATGCAGATCTCTACACTAAATTTGACACACGCGAAGGAGAGCGTGACATTTATCGGCTAGTCAAATCAAGGCATCGAAAAACGGAAGAAATCCAACGTTTCTACGGCATCAACGACGAAATGGGAGAGCTATTGGTCGACTGGAAGAAAGCAAGGGAACGCTGGTGGAGCTATTTTGAGACAATTTTGACCGAGGAATTCTCCCATACACCAATAATAACCAAGTCACCTGTTGAAGGACCAATCCAGGAATTTAACATCGCTGAAGTCGAGACTGTCCTGAAGGAGATGAAGAGAGGGAAAGCCACCGGCCCTGATGATCTCCCAGCAGAGTTATGGTGCTCTCAACAGTGGATGCAGTTGGTTGGCTAACAGATCTTTTCAACCAGATCATCAGAGAAGGTCGAATACCAACAGATTGGCAGCGGAGCATCACAGTACCAATCTTCAAAAATAAAGGATTGTTCTAACTACCGCCCGATCAGATTACTCAGCCACGCAATGAAGATCTTCGAACGACAACAGACCCACGAGAAGTTGGGTCCATCAACGTTGACGGAGAAAATCTATCACAAGTAACAAAATTTAAGTATCTTGGTTCCACAATCTCCAGAGATGGCCGACTTACAGAGGAGATTAATGCAAGGACACAAGCAGATGAAGTGGCGAGTGACAACAGGAGTCACCAACGATCGTCGGATGAAGGACCATCTGAAGTCAAAGATCTACCGGACAGTTGTCCGCCCCGTCGCTCTCTACGGCACCGAGTGTTGGCCAGCTACAAAGGAGGCAGAGCGACTACTGGGGGTCATGGAGACGAAGATGCTCAGACGGACAGGTGGCATCACTAGAATGGAACACGTTTCGAACAATGTCATTAGCAAACGCTTTGAGGTTGCACCGATCCAGCAGAAAATGCGAGAAAACCGGCAGCGATGTTTTGGACATGTGCTGCGCGCAGAGGACGATACATTGGCAAAAGCAGCCTACACGATGGAAGTCACAGGAAAGAGACCTTAGGGACGACCAAGACAGCGATGGACAGATACTTTGCACGACAACCTGAAGGCTGTAAATCTTCACCCAGACATGGCCCACGACCGAACAAAATGGAGACAGCGAATCCACTTAGCAGACCCTGACCTCTAGCGGGACAAACGCTACAGAAAAAGAAGAAGAAAGTTATTACAGTAAGATAAATAAATCTTCTTTGTTGTTTGTGGAAACTTTTCATGTTTTCTAAATATTAGTTTATACTTCCTTGTGAATTTCACAAAAGTTTCAGAAATTTCACTTGTAGCTCGATTTTTCTAAAACCATCAACTACCTTTTTTTTAGACAAAAATAAACAGCAAAATTAATCGATAAATTTGGTTTTATAAAATAATAAAATATAGAATTTTTAAATAATAACACGCAACAGAAAGCTTTTTATATTCATTCATAATGTGTTCACTATAAAATGTAAAGGGCAAAAATTGTTCAAATCCAGTAAATAATCTTCATCTAATTTACAAAATCACGAAATTGTATCTTTAATTAATAATTATAAAGCAAGGTCACATTCATGTATGTCTGTCTGCAAACCTGTTACTCCTCTTAAAACTCAAGAATCACAAATCCGAATTTCATGATTCATTTAATATATAGATGTTTTCTCGTCAGATTTGCGTGTATATTTTATTACCTTACGTATCACAAAAATAGGTAATGAAGATAATACACAATCAAGTCGGGGGAAAATCAATCTTCGAAGACGTATATTTGTGAACGCTGCCTAAACGGTATGCATAAATACAATGAGTATGAAAATCGCTCCTCTCAAAGTGTCCAACAAAAAAGTCCACGTGACCATATGTCTCTCTGCGAAGGTTGACCTAAATTATGGAAAGAGTTATAAAAATAGACGCGGAAAAATACTTCAACTAAACAAGCTAGTGAATGAAATTGCGATACGGCGCCCGAACTGGCGCGGACGTGCATACCGCTGACAGTCGCAGTCGATCTATATACAACTGTTCAATAAGAACGTTTACATCAAATATTTCCCACAAGGATATTGCAGGGCGATTTGCACTAACATAATTCGTGGCATGAGGTTAATAATTTAATTTAACGTACAAATAATTCGTAGTTTTTTTTAACTGCAGATTTTTTTCAAAGAAAATCACTTTTATTGTTTTTTTCTTGATAGAACAATGTATGATTCGTAATTGGAGGAAACTTCGGAAAAGCCAACCCCCTTCTCCTATCCACCTCCTATTGCTCCTAGAACAATAACTCTGTAACTATTTCTACTAACCCCTCCACGTGGGCCAAGTTGTTGGTCAACCCAGCTAAGCGGTCCACCTACTAACAATAGCCCTACCATCCACAACCTACCTCCTATCGCTCCCTGTAGATAAGATTCAATAGCACGCTACATTTCCCATTTACGAATATAAAAATATAAAAATTGGAGGATGGGTATTGAGGCCCCCGAGCAACCCGAGTGCTTTGCACTCCTCTGGCAGGGATGGAATACTAATTTAAGAAAATTTCCCTTTATTTAAATACGCGTGCTCAGTTATTTAGAGATAACAACGTAGGCCAATTTCAAGATATTTTTCACAACTTGGAAACGGACCCCTCCAAGAAACCGATGGAGAAATATCAACTGAAAATATTAACTTATGTCCAATTATTAGTACGCTCCACGATTTAATCGAATAAATTTGTCCACATGACCAAGGTTTCATAACAAATCTTCTGTCATGGTTCCAGGAGCATGTTATCTTAACAACAAAAAATGAAATCGTTGAGAACATTAATAAAACTATTTTGGACATGATTGATTCACTCTAACGTAAGTACACGTCTGTGGGCACTGTTGTTGAAGAATGAGACGTTGTCCACTGTCCGACAGAGTTCTTGAATTCTCTTAATCCTTCAGGTTTGCCTGTTCATTCTCTTTCTGTAAAATTGGCGCACCAATAATGTTATTACGAAACATAAGCCCCAAAAAATATGCAATGGGACTGGCCTACAATAAAGCAGTATGAATAATTATGTTATTGAGGCAACAATTATGAGTGGCACCGGTACTGGTGAAAAAGTCTGAATACTTAGAATACCATTGATTCCAACCAGGGATGATGATATTAAAAATATCCATAAACATCATATCGATATTTAAAAACAAATTATATCAATCTTTTGATACATCGAAAGAAAATATCAATATATCGTGTTTGCTACGCGTAATAATGACAACCTTGCTTAAATTTTTAACGGTACTAAAATACTATTTCGCAAAGAACAATTAATTAAATTTGCTTTAGACAAATGTCGGTACAAAGAAAATTAATAAACATATTGCAATAACATATATTTTATAATCTAGTCTTGAAATACATTTGTTATGACAGTATGATAGTTAATTTTCTTTGTACCGATATTTGTCTAAAGCAAATTTTGTCTGCATTAACAAGAAATTTTGAACTTTATTGAAAATCTTCAACTTCAAGAAGTAAATAATTCATCTCATCTGAGAGATATTAACAAAATGATTGTTGACGCAAACCGCCCAAAATAGCTTTTATTTTTTAAGAAATAAATCTATAATACATGAGATTTTCACACTTAAAAAAATGAGTTCAAACATATCGTCGTTTTTTTCGGTTTTTTTTTCTAAGCTTAGAAAGAGTCTAATAAAAGTAATTATATAATTGAGAAAAACTTCTGCCAACATGTTTCCGCTCTGAGGAAACTAAACTTTGGTGCTATTTCAAAGTCGTGATATTAAAACAGTGTTTCACGGGTTTAACTATACCTATGGCATATAGTGATTTTAAATTAGTTTGAAGTTTTTAATAAATAAAGTTTAGTTAAAGAAATTTAAATATATTATTTATACAAAAACTAATAATAATTATTATTATTATCGCATAACTTTATTTTATGTGTGTATACAAAAATTTATTGCTGATACTACGATTTTTATTAACAAAATAATGATAATAAAAAAATAATAACAGGGCACAGATTGAGAATTAGCATGATTTACCATTCACGTGGTCTTACGCAATTTTCATTGCTTTTTGACAAATTGTTATTAATTAACCTTAAGATCCTGGAAGTGATTACTCACCTCGTATGCGACGAATGCCGCCAAATACTCGCAAGGACGGCTGAACCCGTTGGAAAACAAACAACGATCTGAACGTTCCAGCACCTCTTAGCCAACTTACTTCCCAGTTCCAACATCCACAATCGTTAAAGAAGCCAAGAATTAGCACTTCACGATAGGAGAATTTTAAAATGGATTTCACCAATGAAAGGTCTTTCTCCAGTCAATGACGTTACGGTTCAGTGGGACTGTCACTACTTTGACCCAATCAGAAGCTTGTGGTGGCCTTGCCTACTGGAGCTGACGGATCGACAGCCTGCGAAACGACGCATGCACCTGTTCTCACGCCTCCTTGACAATATTCGTGTACCTTTCCAGTGTTAATTCAATTATAACTAATGCCAGACAAGTAAGATTTTAATCTCTCCCGGTTTCAAATTTTTTTCTCTTACATTGTTTTAAAATACAATATTATCAATATTCTTTATAATTATAATAATAATAATAATAATCTCCTTAAAACAGCAAATTTTCAAAAAATATCGTATCCTATATTTGAATTTTAAAATCGATATATCGTTAAATATATCGGTCAAAAATATCGATATATCGAAAGACAAATATCATTCATACGATATATAAATATTTTTTCAACCCCCGTAATTCCAACGGATTTACCTTTCCAATTTAAGCGTCTCCAATTTCCGACTAGAGTTTGTTTTGCAATAACTATGAATAAGTCTCAGGGTGATAAGTCTCCCTTAAGGAATGTGATATGTCGCGGCGATCAGCGATCTATGTCCGCGAAGAGGTTGCGATTTAGTTGTATTGCATATGTCATTGTCCATGTCACACTGAATACGATCTATCGCGGTGGGCAGCGATCCGTTTACAAAATTACAAAATTATCGCGCAGTTGGAGCTATCAGTTCCGTGCAATGGGGGAACAAACGGAGGTATTCGTAGGAAAAGTGTGGGAATAGCATATTTCTACGATGCTTCCCACGAACTGCACAAAAAAGTGGTGAAGAAAGCAAATGCGTGGAATTGAGATTGAAGGAGAGCTGAACATAACAAGTATCACTAATTATTTAATTATCATAATGTATTACACTCCTCAGTACCATTAAATGGTCACAGCTCTATTTTGTTATTATGTTTTAACGGGTTGATAGATTTAAATAAAAATGCATTAAATTAGCCAATAAACATTTATTTTATAGAAAAGTAAAGGATGATCATTTTTAAACAAACACTAGAGAAAATGAACGCGAACAACAAAATGAACAAGACCATAAAAAACCAAAACTGAAAAAAAATCAAATTTTCCCCATTCCAGGCTCATTAAAATACTTTCGTTGGATTGTGTTATCGCTCATTAATAAAAAACGTTTGAATTAACAGTCAACACGTCTGTTTTCTTTGTTACGTTGCAGAGCTAAAAGGAGTTGCTACTCGTCAGAACTATTCTTTTTTTTCAATATGTGTAAAAAAAATTGAATATGGTCTCCGGAAAGCAATCACGAAACTGGGTCACTCACATTGATATCGCATTGTGTGAGACGATGCCGTTTCACCGACCGCCGCATTGATCGCACGATCACTGTTCGTCGCGACAGATCGCATGGAGTTGACCTCCGACAGTCATCCATGTTTTTCACATGAACAAATATGCGTCGCAGGTTCGCGGGTCAGTTGCAGCAGAAATGTGTTTGGACTTGCGCCCCCCCCCAAAAAAAAACAACGAAAAATGTCGTGTTTAAAGAGGTCCTGCAATAAATTGTGACAGATAGAAAAAAATCAAGTAACTTATGGAAAACACAAACACACAAAAAGAACAAAATTAATGTTTTGATTTCAAATATTACGTTGATTTATTTTTCAATTAACACCAAGAAAAATTTTAATTAATTTCCATGTATTAATTAAATATGTGAGAATATGTAGTTACGTGAGTATATATTTTTATGAACATGAATTTATATGAAAGTAGCTCCAAATAAAATAACCTGATGCAAAATAATAAAATGTGAAATATTAAAGCATGTTTTCAGTTCAAATATTTGTCATATTAAATAATGGAAAGTAAAGTTTTGTTTTCTTATCACTCATGACATATTATCCTCACGTATTATAAAAAAGTTCATGTCTGTCGATACGTGACACTTTAATTTCAGAGGTATTGACACTTTAATTGTTATTTTCTGGCTCTTCTTCCTAGTGCAGAAAAGACAAATACTCGTACAAAGTTGTAGCATCGATTGAATATGAATGAACATCAACAGCATAACAGTCCCGTCAATATTGAAAATAATTCGAATATCGCAACGCAACATACACTCCCGTGCGAAGGCGGATCGGGTCGCTAGTACTTAGTAAAAACAAAATGAATTCTACCATTCCGTTCCAGTTGAATCAAAAGGCATTTGAAAGGGAATTCTGTGTGCTGAATCCTCATTTCTTAAGCCTCTGGCACACAGGACACGATCTGTCGCGGCGGTCAGCGATATGGCTACGTCACATACAGCGCGATACCTGTTTGAGCGATCCAGTGTTGGGATAGCTTTCCGCACAGCAGGTTCGCAGTAGTGTTTTGCACAGGTTACAGTGTTTTGCAGGTTTTTCTTGGAAAATGAGTAGTTCTAACGAGGAGCAACTCCTGCTTCTTTTAGCTCTGCAGTGTACCAAAAGAAAAAAGAGGCGATATTGGGTGCACCCAATTAATGATCAAAGCGACGTCACAGAGACTATGCAAGCGCTGTTACAAACAGATGCCACCAATCAAAGATCAACCAATGCTGCAATCCAAGTCCGCGAAAATTTTGCTGATTATTTTGCCATAACTTCAATAGGGTATTGTTTATAATACTTTTTGAGGTATCTTATAATAAAAAATATCTAATAAAATCGTTTTGTGAAATAAAATTGTGAAACCTGAAATAATACTGTGAAATAAAAATCTGTTCGTTCTTACTAGTTATGTTCAGCACTTCGGCAATCACGATCCATGTTTAACCCTTTTTATCACCTTTTCTATACAACTGGTGAGAAGTGTCATCACGTACGCGTACTTCCTCACTTTTTCTATCAACAGTTCAGCTTCTTCTCCCATCTTGAACAAAGCCCTCAACAAACGGATGTAGACCGCTTGGATCACGCGATAATTTTGTGAATTTGTACAACCGTACCGCCTGCCGCCGCAGTCAAGGTCGTGTCTCTGCGATAGAACGCCTTCTGTGTGACAAGGACGATGCAATGTTGCGTCATACAAACGTATCGCCTGATCGCGACGGGCCGCGATCATTGCCTGCCGCGACGGACCGCGGCCTGTGTGCCAGAGGTTTTACGCCAGTGGTCCCCAACCCTATGCCCGCGGGCACCGTGGCGCCCGCCGTCCGTTTTACGTGTGCCCGCCGCTGTGTGACCACGATAAAAAAATTATTTAAGTTTACAATAAAATGTTATGAAAAAAATTAATATTTAGTAATTAAACAGAGAAATATATGCGAAAATAATTATATCGTTATAATTTTCAAAATAATAATTCTTTCCAGAAAATCATATATAAGCCTGGAAAAATAGCATCTAATGGGTCAAGTTTAGTTTGTCTCTGTCTCTGTAATAATGCCCTCTAGTAATGCGTTCACAATATTGACTGAACAACAATGGAAAAGTTGCTGAATAAATATAGCAGTGTCCTAGAGGTGGCTATGTAATGTTTACGTCGGCGTGAGTGGTGGGGTAAGCTAAGTTGGTTTGTGCTGTGTAAGATAAACGTACATTCGATCTATGTTTATTATTTATTCCTAGCTTTTAAATACTTTGTTATTTTTACCCCAAAATGAGTGGATCAAATAAAAGACAACGAACCTACAGTTTTAACACTGACTGGGAGGAATCATATTGTTTCGTCTATTTTAAAAATAATTGCTTTTGTTTGTTGTGCGGCAGTAGTGTTGCAGTGCCGAAAAAACATAATGTTGAACTCCACTTTCAAATAGTCCATGCAACTTTTAATACGAGCTATCCACTTCAATTTGAATTAAGAAAGAAGAAAATAATTCAACTTAAATCAAACCTGAATGCCCAACAGTCGGTTTTCACTAGGCCTGTAGTAAATTCTAAAAAGGCCACGATTGCTTCTTTCAAAATTTCTCACCTGCTCGCAAAGAAGAAAAAGCCTTTCCAAGATGGTGAATTGTTAAAAGAAGCATTTCTGACTGGCGCTGATTGTTTATTTGAGGGATTTTCTAACAAACGTGAGATTATGTCAGCAATACAAAACTTACAGTTGTCAGATAACACCGTCACAAGAAAAATACATGCCATTTCAAAGAACATAAAAACTCAATTAAAGAATGATTTGGAAATATGTGACTGGTTTTCACTACAATTTGACGAGTCTACAGATATATCAGACACAACACATTTAGCAGTTATGGTGAGAAAGGTATTTAGTAACTTTACTGTAAAAGAAGATTTACTGAAAATATTACCCATGAAAGGACGAACAACAGGTGAGGATATCTATAACACATTTAGAACATATGCAAAGTCAATAGATATGCCTTTGCTCAAGTTGTCTGGGATAACCACCAGCAATGGTTGGAAATATCAATGGATTTGTTGCTCTCTGCAAGAATGATAAATCATTTCCAATTTTTTTGTCGTATCACTGTATTATCCACCAGGAAGTTTTGTGGGGCAAAATACTACCCTTCGGACATGTAATAAAAATAATCACAAAATTTGTCAACTCTATTCGAGTAGCACCTTTGCAACACCGTCTTTTCAAGGCCTCATTAGAAAATTCTGATCCTGATCTTATTCTACATAATGAAGTACGTTGGCTCAGTAAAGGCAAAGTTCTTGCAAGATTTGTAAATTTAATTGAAGAAATAAAAAATTATCTCAATACTAAAAAACAAAATTTTATTGAATTAACGGACCTTTACTGGCTGGTGGATTTGGGCTTCATCACAGACATAACGGAAAAATTGAATTATTTAAACTTGGAGCTGCAGGGAAAAGGCAAACATATAGCTGTTATGATAGGGTCTGTAAACTCGTTTAAAGCTAAACTGGGTTTGTGGATATCACATCTGCAGAAGAAGTCACTTGTGCATTTTCCAAATATGAAAAAAATGATAGGCGACGGTGACATTGACTTGTCATCATTTGTTATTAACCTTTAACTACTTCAAAACCAGTTTGAAACGCGATTTCAACAGTTTAATATCATCGAGCCAATTGTTACTTTTTTTATCAATCAATTTACTTACCAAGTAAACGTAACCGAAATAGCAGCATATATTGCAGAACTTATTCAAGTAAGGACAGAAGAACTGGAGCTAGAAATTTTGGACCTTCAAAACGACATTTTCCTAAAATCTAATGTATCAGAAGACGACTTCTGGAATATAGTTGACATAAACAAATTTCCTTTCTTGAAAAAAGCAGCAAACAAAATTAAATCGTTTTTCGGTTCTACATACTTGTGTGAATCATTGTTTTCAGCAATGAATATCATACAATCAAAGTACAGATCTCGACTTACAGATGAACATCTTGATGATTGCTTGCGAGCAGGAATATCATCATACTCATCTAATTACGAAGCAATGGTCAATGAAATGCAATGCCAACGATCACATTGACTTTGATATTTATATTTTTTTAATAAAGAATTTTGGTAATAAGGTCAAATTTAGGCAATTCTGATTGGTCAATTTTTTTAAAGATCATCAATAAGAACATTAAAATTTAAATTAAATATTTTTGGTAATTAAAATCTTAATAAACTTAGTCCGGACCGTAACTGATATTTTTCGTATTCTAACCTTTTGTTTGCAATTTTTAGCTATAAAGTACATTTTAAAGTTGCTATTAAAAATATTTATTCGTTGCATATTTGCCCCAATTCAAGCAGATTATCAGAATTTTTGTACTGTTATTTACGACTTATTATTTATTTGACATAATAATATAAACAATAATTTCTATGTTTTATAATAATATTTTGGAATTAAATATTTTTTGTGTTTTATATGCATTATTGATTATGTCCAACTATAAATATACCTTGAAATGAACAAGATGCCCGCCACCCGACCAGCATTCTAGAATGTGCTCTCGAGTGCCAAAAGGGTTGGGGAACCCTGTCTTACGCAGTACCACGCAGAGGCAATGCAGCAGGCCGGCGGCGGTGGTGTAAATGACCTACGGACGGAGAAAATACGAATCGCTGTATACGGGGATGGTTCCTTTTAAATGTACGTGCTGCGTTGACCTCTGCGTTGCAGATTCGATGTACCGACCGGCGTCCGATGCAATGTGGAAACGGAGCCTTTGGCTTATCTTCAAGGTCAGTTGAACATTTCATTCAATCGCCAGACTGCTAAGGTCCTACACCGCTTCATTAGGTGAAAACGTGTTTTGTGAGTAACGAAGTATGTAATTTAAAGAGACGAAACAAATACCACTTCGAAGAAAGATTTGGAACATTTCAATGTTTTTTTCTTCACGCACTCGTTATTCTTCCATTTTAACTATTTTGTAAAAACAAATTTTGTTAAAAAATCATACTCTTCGCAGCTTTGAGAAATTTCATTTTAATTAAATTTAATTACCTAAACTTCCTTTATTTCATGGCTAATCTTAATAACAACAAATTCTATTTTGTTTCTGTTTTACATATGTTGTATTCTTTTTCTCCTAAGTCACACTTCCTAATTGTCAGATATTTATTGTTTATAAGGATGTAATTGTTGTTAGTTGAGCTTGCGAACCGGCGAACCGGCCAGTGCGCATCACTTCTGGTCAGATTTCAAAGATTCTACCTGATTCCTAAACCTTGAGCACTGCTGGCGTCCGACCAGTTTGTGTATGCAGAACCTAAATTGCGAAATTACGTTCGGTTGCTGTCGGGTATTTCCGTCACAACTGCCAAATCGTATGCTACCTGTTTACCTCAGCGTTGCCCGGTTTCAATTGTCGCTGCCTTATCAGTTTTGTAAAGTGTCGATATGTGAGATTTCCTGTATAATTTTCAGGTTTTTCTTTTTTTGCATTTTTTGTTTTTCAATTTCAACATAGTTGCCTGTATGATTCTTTGTTTTCTATGTTATGCTCAATTTTTTATGTTATGCTTGATTTGTCTCTTTTAGAGTATTCAAAAAATAATTTCATTAAATCGTTATCAATAGCATTGGCACATTTTCAAATTTCATACTATTTAAATATTCGCATTGAAATTCTCCTTCATATCTTTTTTAACCCATTTAATTGAATTTATTGCACAATAAATTAAGTTTGATTTTAAGACTGGTATCAGAGCCTTGTACGCAAACATCATAGTGCTCAGAGTTGGAATATTTAGCACGACCTAGTAAGTAGGCTATATTAAGTATGCATATAATTCTTCCGTGTACCCTAAACGTGGAGAAGATATGTGATAACTTTCGGTAAGGCGAACGGGTGGAGTAGTGGTTAACGCCACTGCGATCAAACCAGGAGTCTCGGGTTCGATTCCTGGCTCGTCGTCATTTTCACCTGAGCGAAAGTTATCATATATGATGAACGAGAACAATGTCATCGTAGTGTGTTGTCCAATGAGCGTATTTCCAGTTGCCTAATGTGTCCCCTTTTTAAATTTTTCATTTGGTGTGGTAATGTAAACAGACTAGTTTTAAGCTTTAAATGTGACTTAAGCTTTTAATGCTGCATTGCATATTGCCATGTACTGTTCATAAGTGTTTCGATGTCCATTTTGTATTTACGCTAAATATGCATCCGAAAGAAACTTGTCTACAACTTCAAGATGTGGAAGAAAGGTATTATTTCAGTCAATGAAATAGTCTTGCTAAATAAAATTGAACGTTCATGTAGTCGTGCAATTACGTTAAATTTTCTGTGCGGTTTAATCGCTCTCGGGTTCTGCTAGTTCAATTTTGATAGAGGTTTTTTCGCACCTTCCCCATGTTGATTATCAGTAGGGTTAGCCTTGGTGTTGTGTAATGCTACATTTTCTGAGGTATATTTATAGTGCACTTATAATCTTGGAGTTTGTCACTAAGATACATGTACTCAGCCACTTATTGAAAGCACAAAGCAATGAGAATGAACAATTACTTTGTTCTGGAAAAGCAATATTAATAATAGTATTGTTAAAAAAGCAGTATAAACTGAGTATGACCAAGTGAAGGACAATAAACTAATAAAAACTAGAAACAGAGTTCAACTAACGTCTAATATCAGAGAATTTAGAAGCAACTAAAACTAAAAGCCATCAGTTCTTAGTTATGAATTTAGTTCAAAAGAAAAGCTGCTAATCCTTTGGTTACTCATATGAACTGGTTTTATAGTGTCTCAAAAGTATTAATTTCTAATTCACGTGAAAAGTAATTAATATTTGCGATAAAAAAATTAGAAATGTGCCTCTAATAGTTTTGGTATTTTTATTTAATTTTAATTAAACATAAATAAACTGCAAATATCATAGGACAGTGATGTCTTGTTATTTTCAGTCTTTGTTTTTTCTTTAAAATGAGATTTATGGAAGATATTTGAGGAAGGGAGGGAATCTGCGTTCCCCGAGTCCTTAACGGAGAGTCGCTACCAATTGAAGCCTACAGTCGCGTTCCCATGGAGTCTCAGATCTTTGGTAACCGCCATCGTAAAAATTGTGCTCCATAACTTATAGAAATTCATATACTGAAGATATTTTAGTTATAAGTATCAAGAGATAATCGGGATTCAAAATACGTACTCACTATCACTGGCTTGGGGACACAAGCCCTCACCAACAACATTAATGCAGTTTCCCTACGTCATTCAGTGCGTGGTAAATGTAAATAATTATGAAAGAAATTAATCTTCTTGTAGAGTCTAAACATTTCCCGACTTATGAACTAAACTTTATTTTGCTGCAAGCTGTGATTTTTCCCCTTTCCAAAACTGTGCAATCACTGACGGTGCGCACGTGGGGAACTACATCTGCTTTGGTGAACTGTGTACTGTCTTCCTAGATAGGCAGTGTATTAAAATCACCTAAGCTCATTCATATTGCATTACGCACAGCTTTCACCCCGCTGACGATTTTTCAGTTTCTTAAAACTAAATCAAATGACAACGCTTTTCCGGAATGGTCGAGTTGTGCCCCTGGGAGGTAGAATGCAAGAATTATGTTCACAAATAGGGTCCAGTTGAGCCTGTAGGAAGCTCGAAGGCTTCTGTCGAGTTGCACCCGCACTTAGGGATATGTCGGTGATGCGCCTCCGTTTGGTATCGTATCACCTCCTGTTGCTATTAAATGATTTAGAGGTTTTATATTTTAAAGATAATTGCAAGTTCTAATACACAGAGCTGCCAGATTTTTAATTTAAACTTCTAATTTTTTAATATAACATTTTTAATTTTTCCCCAAAAGACGTGCATTATAGGAAATATTTGGCTCAAAACTGTTGATTTGTTTGTTTTACTTCTACGGCCTGTGTAATCATGAATATTAAAACATGAATATAAGTTTAATGTTTGAACCGTTTTTTTCGACTCCCATGAAGTGCGAGAGACGCGATGTGTGAAGAAATAACTATTTGGGTGTTTGGGCGGTGTATGCTAGGTCCTCGCGGAGTGGAAGATGCTTTCGTTGAAGCATTGATGCCAATTGAGCCCTCCGCTAGTGCAGTAGGTCTTTTTACTGATTATCTTGTTGAGAATAATAGTGTTGAGTTCCTCAATTTTTTTACCGAATGTGTGGGCATCAGCATCTACGTCTTCACAAAGAACCACATATTCTTGCCAGTCGTTTCTTTCGAAGTTTGGAAGGAACGTAAGTCATCCTTGTCCTAACATTTACAGCTTTGTAGAAGCAAAATTTTTCCATTAAAACATTCATACATTTTAAATTTATTATTCTCATTTGGTTACCTAAAGTAATGCAACTAATATTTTAAAAATCCGGTATCTACGTTATCAAAACGAGCTTTGAAAAGCGTGAATTTAATTTTGACTTACTAAACGAACAAACAATCTTTACAACTACTACGTCACAGAAAACTATTAATAACAGTTTTCTAGATTATTGTATAAAATTTGTTTCAGATAGTTGAAGTAAGTTGTACGATTCGACATTTAAAATATATCGCCCTTGGTAGAAGGCGTTTTACTTCTCATGCAGGAAAAACTATGTCCTTCTCTAAACTATCGAACGATACAATTTTGCGAGCAAATTTATTAGTTTCAGGAAAATGAAATGTTCTAACAACTTTATTATCAATGTAAATTTGCTAATGAATCCATGAATACAATCGTTGCACCAAGTTGCTTCAATTCTTTTCTAGTTTCTTATTACTATCAGTATATTTATTACTGCTACTTGTAATAATCTTATGTGCTGAGACTAACAATGTAGGTTTACTTCACCTCACGGTTTAACAAAAAAGAAACTGTCGAAAGTTGTTTTTTCGAACATGCCAATTACAGTGTTCGTCACAGAAAATCTGTATTGGAAAACAACGAAACGCAAAAAAAACATTCTCAAAACTGACATTCAACAGATATTCCCCATTCGTTAAAAAGTCGTTAAATTTATTATGATGAATCTACCTACACACGAACAGCAACAGAAATCTCGGAGAAGAGACAGAGCAATAATTTTTTCTAAGTTAGATTCAGTGAATTATCTCATTCCAAATACCTATAGCTGTGTTCGTATTATGTTAAGGTAGCATAAGCGACTTGACGACTGGTTTTGGAAGTCCTGAATTTATACAAAAATGATATAATAAACCGTTATTTATAAACTCTAATAAAATTGGACTTTGAGGGAGAATATTTGAATAAAACTATCTTGAACAGTCTCATGTGACCAAGGTTTCTGAAGAGTATTTTTAAATAATCTTCAGATTAAAGTAGTTTAAAGAGAGTAAATTAGCTCCATGTGGTCATACCCAGTTTGTACTGTTTTTTTGACTATAAATTTATTTATATTTAATATTTATTTAATAAATTACCATGTAATTTCTAATGGAATTGACATAAAAAAACTGTCATACGAGTCACATATTTAATATAAAAGAGAACAGTTCGAAATTTTTCTTGCCATTTCGTACAATAAAGAAATTTATTCTACGAGAACTGTTGCAAAACTAGCGCAATCTAGTGAGAGACCATTCTTCAAATACAGCTTTAATTTAAACGGTATAAATAATAATTCGAAGAGTTTAATTCACAATAATTCATAGATTACTGTTATAATTTCTATTTTAAGTATAAAAAGGCGAGATAATTCGTTGTTGAAAAAAACCCATCCTGGCCCGGGTTTTCCCCGGTTTTCCTTCGGATAAGGGTTTTTTCTACAGGCACTTGAGGATCTTGCCTAGGGGAGGCGTCTATTGAAATAATAAATCTCGAATTTAGTGTTATTTTAATAGTTACAATTTATAAATAATTCAAGACCTTTTACGGACGAACAGTATAGATTCAAACGAAAGTCGAAACGTTGAGAGCTTTTATGGACAGTTCGTCCACAAAAGGTCGTAAGTCTTGAATTATTTATTAAATTTGGTTATGATTTATAAACATTCTTTTCCGAATAATATATAGTTCATAATAACACGTACTTGTGAAATATTTTGTGTGTGATTTATTAAATAAAAATTTGTTGGTATTCTGTTAATATTATAACACGCACCGAAGTATCTTAGGAATGTGCTGAAATGTTAAATCCGTCTCTGCCATAGGTCACTTCATCGGAATTGATGGAATGGTCCCTTGCTTGCTTCCGGAGAGTAAATTAGTGTATTATCCTCTACGTGGTCGTATGCAGTTTGTAACTGCTTTTTTAGAATAAATGTGTTATTATTATTGAAATTTTTACAAATGGTGATGTGCTTGACCAGCGCCTGGCATGCTCATTCTACTTAAATGTTAAAGAAACGTGTAGATGCTAAGAAATAAACGTGTAGATGAATTTACTTTAATACAACAATCCTACGATGAAATTCTGAAAGTGATCGCTGACTCTTAGGAATAGGAATGTGAGATTTGCATGGGGAAGCATGATTTTTTGATAAAGGTATCGAAGGTTTTTATGTAGGAATTTTTATGATTTTTAACGAAGAATATTTTCCAAGCTAATATTCGACGTATAAAATATAATTTTGTACCCCTTCTCTTATCATATATTTGCACTTCCGGACTTCAACAGATTCTACTAGGAAACTTGTCAACCCCGTTTTAGAGCTTTCACGTCGCTACATTCTGCATAAAACTCTTTTCTTTCGAAAATACGAATAACTTCCTTTTTGAAAATAAGAATAACTTGATTTTTACATTTTTGCAAGTAGAACTTACGGAACATTAACTTTTAATACGCACACTGTAAAACACAGGAGAAAAGGGAGCGTAATAATAACCTTATTATTTGAAACTGATACTAAAGCTGAAGACTAACTGAATCGCTTACTCAAAAACTGTAAGAACAATCAACTTGTCACTATCGTTGACGCCGTGACTTCGTTCAAATGTAGAGAAGCAGAGAATTGCGTCTCAAACCTCGCGACTACCAACGGCATCGAGGAAAGAAACCAAAATATGACCAATATTCATTTCCGTACTCTTCACTCTAACCTGAGGAGAATGTCTCCATAATTTGCGCTTAAGTTTAAGCAAGCCATTTCAAAGAATGACAACCACAAAAGGCCACAGGTTACTGAGACACAAATAGTATATTACACAATTTTACTTACTTTCAGCGTTAACAACAGCCACCAGAAACAGAAGCAGGAGCAAGGGCAGTAGCGGCCGTAAGCCGCCGAGCTTGACGCGTCGCCTCTCCATGACTAGACAGCGCTCACTGACAGCACATACGGCACTAGCTCCATCTCCAATATCTCATATGGGTCTATACTGCGTATCTCGCCACTGGAGATAATGATTCTCTTCAGATAGCAATGAACATTATTTCGTGATTCTACGTGGTTCCATCTTGTAGTAAGGTAAGTTTATTCTGGATTACGTGGGTGTACATAAATTAAGCCATTTCAGAAATATTGCAATTTTTATTTATAAATGTAATAAATTTTAATTAATTGTTTTCATTATTAAACATATTACTTTGTGGATTTGTTATATTATAAATATATAACAATATAAACGAGAGGGTTTTCGTTTACCATTAATTTGTTCCCTGTTTCTCAGCTTATTGTTCTCATTTTGCCTTTCGCTTTTGGCTGTGTGGAGTGGTCCCGCGAGTATTATGGTATGTTAGAAGAGGCCTTGTACCTTGAGGGGTTCCGGGTTGGAATGCAGTAGACGTCATTGTGTTACTCAAACATTGACATGTGGGTTACCATAATTTCATTCTTTCGTCCACTTGAGATTAAATGGCTTAATTAGTCTCCGTAGGGTATTTCTTACCGACAGCAGTGGCGTACTGGTAGCGTCTTCACACTCTTCGCTCTATTCCAGACCAATGGCAGTTCGGTTCCTTAGGATTCGCCGCAACCCAACATCTCGCACTCTCAATGAAGTAATAATATACATGAATTCGAGAACCGAAAGAAAGAGAGATGAAATACATATTAAAGTAAACAATGACCAGGTAATGGTCGCATGACCGAGAAACTGGTGTAGAAAAAAGAAACAAAATGAAAAAAAAAACTCAACTTCTCAACTCCTTCGTCCAAATCATAAATAAATAAATAAATAAATTTTAAATAATTGTTTGTAAATTGCACCTCTGAGTTCGAAACAATTATTTATTTAGAAAAATTACATTTCAATCATTTTGAGGGATTTCGTTTTACGATTTCTTTATTGTCACATGTTGGTCTCAAGGTTCATTCGTACAACATGAATTTATAAAATCATATTGTTAGAATTATTAATTTTCTTCAGTTGTCTTTGAACGATATTTTTCATTATAGACCATGAGAATCATTCATATGTAATAATTTTGTGGTAAATTACAGAATTTTTAACAAGGATTCATCAGTTAATAATGTGTTAAAATGAATCATTTTAAATTATTTTTGAGCCATTTCGTTATGGTAGTTTCTCTTCCGTTAAAAGGCAAAAGACATAACAGATTGAGCAATAAAGAATTTGAGGAATATTTGAGTCTTCGATTTTAGCAGAACTATACATTTTCTAGAGAAACACGCATGTTTGGTGTACACACTTGAGGAAAAGATCTAATCAGGTTTACTATCTTTGAGTATTTTAAAGAATAATGCTTTTTCTCATAACCTCGAGGTCCTATTATTTATAGTAAGATTAGGATTTTGTGCGTCAGTTTGAATCCCTATTCATATTTACTGAAAATATTTATCACATTCAATCGTTAAACTATTGTGAATCAAACCACTCATGATAAACAATCCTGGCCTGGGTTTTTCTCCGATTTTCCTTCGGGTGGTGGGGGGGAGGGATATTTCATACAGGCTCTCTAGGCTCTTGTCTGGGGACGGCATCTATTGAAATAATAAATCTCAAATTTAGTGTTATTTTAATAGTAACGATTATAAACAATACTTTCCGAATAATCTAGTTTATAATATTATGTACTTCGTATAATAATAAATAATAATACGAATTTTTGTTTTATTAAATACAATTTTTTTGTATTCTATTAATATTATTAACTATGCCGAACTATTTTTACTCTTATCTTCGAAAAGTGCTAAAATGTAAAATCCGCCGCTGCTTTAGGGCACTTAATCGGAGTTGATGTGATGATCCCTTCCGGAGAGTAAACTAGTTCATTATCCCCCACGTGGTCACAAACAGCGTGTAACTGCATTTTCGACAATAAATGTATTTATAAACAATGCAAAGAACTTGAACATAGACCCAAAGAGAAATCGCAATGCATGATCATTAGGAATACGTGAAAACTAAGGCTTTCCTGTGTAGATAATTATGATTATCGAAATACGCATTCCACCAACTACTTTAATCACGATTTTATAGAAAATCGCAATTTACTCTTAAACATTCGTGGTCCCTTCGTTTAACTGTCCTAATCACGATTTTTTTGAGAACTTCCATCAATATAGCGTCCGTTTTCCTTGTTTGCTCGTAACTCGATTTATTGGTTATGTTCAGTAGCACGAGGGAGGCTTGCAGCTGCTTGTGATGCCCATTGGAGGCGCTGGTGAGCAAAAAGTGTGTTCTTCGCCCGTAATTTATCTTCAAGTTACCCACAAAGAACTGCAATACTACTACCAACCTCGAGAATTCTTCAGAAACATCGATTAACATAATCGACGATTAGTTTTGTTTGGTGAAACACGTACAAAGTAAACGTGATTAAATTTACCTAATCACGTTTCAGAAAATCGTGATTATTCCCCATTTGGCGAAACTGGGTCTTAGTGCTCTAGTGAAAACCAAATCAGTGAAACGAAGAAAGACAGTTGGCAATGTTTGCCAAGAATCTACACAAAACTATTTTAATAGCCTTTTTTTGAATTCTTGAGCTATTATTTCGTTACCCTAGTCCACTATATGGAACCTTCAATATTTTTTTCCATCCGCATATGTTGTTCGTTTGTTTCCGGGTCTATCCCTTCCGAAAATTCACATTTCTCCTTTATGTAGCAGTGCGATACGAGGGAGTCTATATGAACCGGCATTTTGAAAAAAGTATCTCTATAGTAGTGGTAATATGAGTGTTTTCACATTCAGAATTGTGATGTATGCGGGTTATGAAATACAATGTTGGAAAATGTGACATACTCATTAAGTTCCACTCATATCATGTTCTATTGTTGAAATTAAAATTAGAAAGTGTGTTATCAGAACCGAGGTTTTTGGATGATTCTGTTTAAAGAACTTTCAATTCCAATCTATTATGTACACAACTCCATGAGAGAGTCCAACGCCCCATTATTTCGAACTGGCGCCCATTAAAATTGGTTCTGGATTACTAGTCATTGGGTTCGCATATGTTTGAAAGAAACCGATTTTAAAAGGTTGGGGATCCCGTGGTTATGGGTTCCGCTGTTTCCGAAAGAGGCCAGTTTCAGCAATTTTTAAATTGGGAAATTTTGTGGACACATATTCGTTTTGATCATACTCTTTTTCAATTTTTGTCCATTATCTTAGTTATCCATTTTTGAACAAAAATAGGTATATATTTCTTTAGGAGAGATGATAGTTTCATCATGATATTTTTCGAAAAATTCTTGTAACTGTCAAAACTCTTGATTAGAATTTAGCAGATCTAATTTGGTGAAATGTTAAATTCAGCATTTCTTATTACGTTCTTGGTAGAATTTCTGACTTATTTTGTAACGACCTCAACTTTTTTGTTTTACTTTTATATTTTCTAAAGTCTTCAGTTGTATTAATCCTCCGACACTTCTCGTTGTTCCCTTACCTTTCTTAGAACAAAAGATTTATTCACCGATACAGCAATTGTTTTTATAACTTTTTGGGGTGAACATTTGCCTCGCATTATCATCACGTATCTTGAACCATTTACTCACCAATCGCGAATATACTTCTTCAAAGATTGATTTGTTTTCGGCTTTATTCGCCATCATCGGTTCATTAATTCAAACGAATAATCTACAAATGATGCAAGTCTACCTTCTTTAAGAAGTACTCTTTCCATTGGCGAAAACCACAAGAAAATCGTTCTGTTATTACTAAGAAAATCATACACAGAAAGAGATAATCGGCGGGCAGTTTTGCTTTGTGTTAAGTATTGACTAAAGCAGTCGACTCGAATGATGATGCTCAGTAATCCTTGGAAAAACACATGACAATGTACAGCAAATAGAGTCATTTCCCTCTTACGCGTCACAAAGAGCAGACGATTGAATAATTACTGAAATATTTATCTTTCTACAATGGTTAATGATCAACATTTGTTGTTTGACGATGCCTTAACATGTTCAAAACAGGGCGAAAGGCAGGTTTCGTAAAAGCAAACCAGGGACTTATTTGACCGAATAAAAAGCTATTTCAAGAGAGAATCGTAAGCAGGATACACGTTTCTAAATTTTGCCAAAGTTCTGACAACGTTGACAAAGTTGCCCAACCGGTGGCTGAGGTGGTAGTGTTGCCGTTCATCACCAAGTCATCCCGGGTTCATTTCCCGATGGGGTCAGAAAATTTGTAGCTTATCACATTAATGTCCCAGTTCATATAGCTGTGACAACTAAAAAGCCAACCTTCCTTCCTCTATCCAGCTTCTCCTAGTATCAATAACTAACAAGTTCTACTAACTCCACGTGGATCAAGTAGTTGGTAAACCCAACTAAGCGGTCCAGGTGAGCTAACTAACAAAAGCCTTCCACCCACTCCTACCTCCTACCGCTCCATGTAGATAATCTTCAATAGCACGCTACATTTCCCATTTACAAATACAACAATATTTAAAAAAGTGCTTACAGCCGAAGCGCCGTGAGAAATGTTGCTCTCTAGCAGGAACTTTTCAACAATGCAAAAAAAAGACTGCCTTCATCTCCGCGGCCATATGCCATAAACGGTGACGACGACTTAAAAGTTTTTTTTTAGAAATTTAAAAGTAGTATGAGTACTTCTGTCGCTTGATGCCTCAAGTTTTTAAAATTCATATTAAAGATATATATGTACCTTCGAGGTACTTCCACCTCTGATGAGTGACCCGGGATTGGACATTTTTGTAGTTTTCCTTTTTTTATTTTCAATTTTACAGAACGTTATTTTTTTTCTTTTTAGTAGTGCATTTTTCATAAAAGTTTGTTTAAAAAATCTTTTACTTTTACTTTATTTTATAATTTTTATTATTAGAATGTATTTATTTTCTAAACCATCTCAACGGAGCCGTAAACTATGATTTCCAATCTAATATTGATATTTTCCATTCTTTTATAAGTCATCCTCTTATCACCACTTCCCTAGGGGTGCCAGGATTCTTTTATGCGTACAGTTTATACCTAGGGGTGCCAGGATTATTTTATACCTACGGTACTTGTGGCCAAATAGTCAGTCACCTGTGAACCAAGTTTGGTTGAAACTGCTCCCGGGTATACACACATACCCACATTTCACCCCCTTAGGGGTATATTTTCGTAAAGTTGTGTCATATGTTGTCATACATACCACACACACATGCAAAGTTTCAGCTCAATCAGAAGAATGGAAGTGGACGAAAAAGCTATAACAAATTTTGAAACAGAAGGACAACAAACATACGAAAAAAGCAAGTTAATAAAAAATGATTAAATCAGTAAAATGCTTTTATTTGAATTGAGAATTTACTCTTCAAACGTGATAAAAAATATTTTTTCAATTAAAATCAATATTGCGTTATTCCACAATTAAATAAAATAATTAAAAGTTTAGTGTCATTCAATATGAAGAAGTGAATAAACATTTTTAGTTTTTGATCATCAATATGTGCACTCTCATTTCATAATTTTTTCAGCTTTTGAATTTCATTATTCAAAACGTCAGATATTTTATACCAATCACGTTGAAACCTTGTGTCTGCCAAAAACGTGTCTATTATCAGTTAATTTCATTGTACTCTTACAAAACTTAACTCTTTGTGAGTCCACACCCTAATACATTATCTTATAACGACTGGGTGGGGAGATAATTTACTTTTGAATGCGTACCATTCTGATAAGGGCATCGAGTGGCATCATGATAACTTTTACAGCTTCAATATACTCGAAAATAAAGTTAATGTGTATGAATGTTAATGTATATTCTTCGTCTATAAACTGTACGTACAAGAATATCACTTCAGGATTTCTACTGTTTCGAATTTTAATTAATTTTCTCATTTTTACTCGTTTCCCAGATGTGCTGTTCCGAAATTAAAAACATGATAATAAAATGCCTGTTTGGTATTTTTTTCTATAATAAAGGATAGCTATAAGACAATTCTTTTTTATATGGGGTTCTATGATGTACTCCATTTATCCACTCAGATCACCGAGAACCTCTGGGAAATCTATCGAAATTTCTACGTCCACTTTTCGAAGAAAAAAGAAAGAAAAAAAGAAGCTAATTAGCACATAGTACACACTGGCTTCTCTGTAGACATGCGCCAACAGTCAAATGAGTAAAAAAAAAAAGAATTTTACTCAATTTTTTGACAAAATTGAATATTCATATACATCTTTCTTTGACCACACGCACAGGGTAATAATAGGTCATCGATATCTTGTTAACGTTTAAGGAATACATATTTTTCGTATAAATATCTCGATTTTTATTGGTTTTACTGCTCTTAATACGTTTACTTATTTATTTATTTTTAAACTATATTTTCAACATTGATGTATAGAGTTTCGTATTTTAGAGACGTCTCCAAACCAATATTTTTGCCTTCGATATTTTCGCGCATCTTGGAGACGCGCTCACTCCTACATATATTTCTATCTAATGTATTTCTGTATGTATTATTTAATTCCGTTTCTTTTAATTTTCTCACTCAATTTGATGTATTCCTTCAGTCTCCTCAATTACACTTCAACTTACATTACCGGAAAAAAACTCATCCTGGTCCGGTTTTTTCTCCGGTTTTCCTTCGGGTAGAGGCAGCTTTTATATATACTCTCTAGGCTCTTGTCTAGCAGCGGCGTCTATTAAAATAAAAAATTCAAATTTAGAACTATTTTAATAGTTTCGATTTATAAACAATATTTTCACTTACGCACTTTTGAAATAACTTTTTTGTGTTGGTCACTTGCTTGCTTCTGGAGAGTAAATTATTGTCTTTCACGTGGTCATAAGCAGTAACTGGTTATTTGACAATATATTTATTTTATTTCATTACTCTTGCATAATATTTGAGATTTTCCACTCTTATTAATGCGTCCAACATTCATCATTCATTTTGCTTTCAGAGGCTTAATTTTTTATTACTCGTCATTGTTAATAATCAAGCAATATCTTTTTGGAAATCCATAAAATACGTAAGAACTAAAATTTAAAAAAAGTACGTGGACCCTACGTACATTATATTAGACGAAGACCATTCATGTACGCTGGTTGGGAGCAAGTAGTTCTGAGAAGCATAGTGCAAACGGGTTGAGTGCACAAAAAAAAAGAACATCGCTGCGAAGTCGAGAATCACAGTGGCTCAAGCTACATGGCGGAAGAAGCGTCGTTCTGAAAGCTATCTTCATCTTTTAATTTTGAATGGGAATATTTGTATCTTTTTGTAGATAGGGGAGATACGGCAAATTCTTGGTGTGCCATAATTATTGGTGTTGTAATGCTAATCATTCAGAGTACAAGAAGTACAAAAATGAAGAACGCAAAGCAGAAGTACTTGACACAAAAATTGCTTTACACAAATAAATTATTTTAGTATAGGTACCCTACACGATCAGTAATACAGTCATTATCTGTAATGACATTACCTTAAAAAAAATTCATCATTACTCTTTCATTACTTTTCAACCTTTCACGATCATTTCTAAATTCATTACTTTTCATCAGTATACTTATAGTTACACAGAGAACCAGACCTGAGTTTTTCCAGTTACCAATGGATAAACATATAAAAGCGTGTACCGTAATAGTTTTGGCATTAAGCACAGAACAAAATGTAGAGCGCTGAAGTTGGATGAAGTCCAGGCTAGAAAAACGAGAAAAGTATTCTCATGTAATCCTGCTGAAAGAGAGTAGCGTGATGGAAGCAGAGAATTACAAAAAATATTTTTGAATGAGTAAAGGAACTTTCAATAAATTGCTGGGAATGGTCAAACCATTTATTACGAGAAGTAACACAAATATGAGGGAAAGTTGCACCGAAGTGTATTGATTTTTGTCTTAACGTCGGCACATGTAGTCCCGGGTTTTAATTGGGTCAGAATTTCTATAAGGTTGTCATAAGCGACGTTTCTCTGGTTTTTATTTTTGCAATTAGAATTCGTAGGATTCCACTGTTCAGGAAAAATTTGATACATCACAAGATCCTAAGGAAGCATAAGAGGCCCACAACAATATTTTTCATTGACATTATTTACGTCTACAATCATTATTAAATTGACATTTTAATCGATCTTTTCTTCTTCTTCGCGAAGGACCACGCGGAATCAACACTTTCTAGTCTTCCTTTTGGCCTAGTATTCCTTCATACGCAAAGAGTGGGTGTGTTTCCGTAGTACTGACCATGTAGATTGGGTGGTCCTTCTCTCTTATTCTTCGAAACCCTGCGTATGAGTGATTTTTCTGATTTTATTACGGTCTTGTAAGATTGTAAGTAAGTAAATCAGTAAGTCAGAAATCCTAACTCTTTCAGGTCCTTTTCTGTCTGTTTGTACACTACTGATAACATAAAAGGGCCCATTAATTTTTGTAAGTCCCACGCTCTGAGCAGTTTTGGATTTGTTAAGTTTGCAACACCTCTCTCCTCCTCCTTCCCCTTCGACTGGGGAACTTTCGTTCGACCAATCGTAGGTCTATTCGAAACGGCTCCCATATTTTACAGACTAATAAAAGACATCGTACCCCTGGTAAATCGAAACGAGAGAAAATGTTTCATTACACCGCTATTAAAGAAATATTTTGTATTTTTTTTATTATACACATTTTGGACTTCTATAACAAAAATATTCTGTATATTCTTGACTTCAATAAACTTTACCATTCTCTATATTTAAACGACATCTCGAGATTCGTTGTCTCGCAAGGTCTTCATAGGCAATGTAAA
>NNCF01128943.1:69933-86199 GCA_002313205.1 Laupala kohalensis
AATTAACGTAACATTTTGCCGTCAATTCAACAGAGAATTTCATATTTTCAGAAAGTGTTCAACAAATATGGGATATTATACGAAATATGTTTTTTCATTGTAATATTTATGTTACTTATGCATAATATTTTAATGGCGTTCTACTTTTTACTGGCTGTAAAATTAGAAATTTAGATCGCTGAAATTTTCCTCTCGGACATACGACGAAGGCGCGAATGACACGTAATTTCGTTTAACAAATAGAAGAAACTTTTATATTTGATTGTCAAATGATAGAGTAGGAACAACGAATAGATTTCTAATGAAACTCGCGGAGAGAAATACATTTTAGTTGTATGTTAGTGTAATATGCATTATGAGTCTGAAAGGCTAAACCTTCACAACATCTAGGGTCTTCTTTTTTCCTTTTTAATGTTTGTAGAAAAAATAAATTTATCTACAATAATGTAGTGTAATTA
This sequence comes from Laupala kohalensis, assembly GCA_002313205.1. Lineage (NCBI taxonomy): Eukaryota > Metazoa > Arthropoda > Insecta > Orthoptera > Trigonidiidae > Laupala > Laupala kohalensis. The sequence continues at coordinate 70,392 of NNCF01128943.1, forward strand.
GAAAAAATACAAAATAAGAATACAGGGACCCTGAAGATGATTCTAAACTAGCATCACAACATTGACCACGCACGATTAAATTGCAATATATTGTTTAACAAAAAAAAGTAATTGATTGTTTATAATAAAATTGCACAATTAATAGAGCATATACCTTTTTCTTTAGTAAATATTGTTCTCCAAATGTATAATGTTGTAAATCTAGATGCTATTTGAATAAATATTTATTGAAAATATGGTTTGATTATATATTAGACCCGTTTCCTACTCAATATTTTTATTAAAATAAAGTTTTAATACTTGGGGTATAATTACGAACTCGCGAATTTCTTTTAGTATCTGTGTTTTCTTTAAATATACATTATTTGCTTTTAAATTCAATATAACTTTTTTTTGCACATGTTTATTGCATTTTCTAAATTCCTCGTAAAATATCATTGAACACTTTCATTTACACATGAAGAAACTAAAATATCGAAACTTAAAGAGAACATGAATAGAAATTATTTTATAGGAAACTGTCCTCTCGTCGCCAGGTGAACTTTGTCCCTGCCACGTTGCCATGTGTGTCGTAATGTTACGTTGCCGAATTGACAATTGCTCAGCGTATGTTTTAAGATTTTCCTAAGCAATGTGAGAGCATGAATTAAGGTTTCGTTCATTACAGCTCCCAAACAGATATTACGAGCTGAATTGTGGTATAAACCATTTTCATAAATCAGTCCACAAGTGTCAGTGGGATTCGAACCCATCTTGACAGAACAATAATAGCAGTGCTTTAGTGTTCTCAGCCAATTACACTTTTGCTGGAGGAGGTAAAATGTCTGTTGAAAAACTCGAACAAATAAATAGCCACTCAAGCCTGCCTGTTTTAGTCGATTTGACAATGAATGACATTATTTTTTCTTGAATTGCCTCTTGCAACACCGCGGGATTTAAGATTTAATAGATTTGTAAATAATATAATTAATTGAGTTGAGAGTGCAATAACAATTAAAATTATTTTATTTCATACCAATTAGCCAGTTTTGTGGATTTAATTTTTGTGTTCCTTTTCTAATTTGTCATTGCTTTTTAAATTTTGTATGTCGTATTTGCTGCGTGGGGCTTTCTGAGTGAACTTTCTCTTTTCTGGAATGATGTCTAAAGAGAATTTTGTGGGGTAATGATCAGAATCTAGATCTATTCCTTTAAGAACTTTAAGGTTCATGATTTCTACTATATTTTGACGAGACATCATCACATGGTCCAGTTGGTATTCACCTAATAGTGGGTTTGGTGAGATCCAAGTTTTAGTATTCGAAAGTTTTTTCTTGAAAAATATCGATTTGAAAAATAGGTCATGGTTTTTACAGTTTTTAAGTAGCATACCATTCCGGTTGGTCTGTTTATGTCCAGACCATTTACCAACCCAGTATTTATATTTCTTTACTTTGCCAATTTGCGCATTGTCAGCTACGAGGATTTTGACACGATTTTTTGTGATGTTTTAGAGAATATTATCTAATTGATTCCAAAATTCTTCCACTTTTTCTGGGTTGTTTCTGTTGGTGATATTAGTTCGTGCATGTCCGTTGATTAGAGTGTAGATCTTGTGTGTTGACTTTATAGTTAGTGTGGAGAGGTGACCTGAGTAAGACTTGAAAGCTGTAACTGAATCAAGTATTGACTTATCTACTATAAATTCAGTCTCAAATTGTGAACAGTTTGCCATAATTCGTTCACGTGGTTTTCCTTTGTATATTCTGGTATTTCTCTACTAAAATAAAATTTCTCTAATAAACAATAGCAAAATCGTATCAATTCCTCCGGAAATCGCAATTTTCTTTAATTCTTACTTCTCAGAAGTAGGTAAAATAACGAATTCAGTATATCCAAATCAATGTCCTCCAATTATAATCACCCACGTACCCAATTCTATGTTCACTTCTGAAACTAACGCCAGTGAAGTCATGAGAATCATCAGCTCATTAAAAAACAAATTTTTAACAGGCATAGATGATATACCCGTGTTTGTTAAATTTTCGTCCCCTCGCTATATTAAAACCACTCACAAATATTTTTAATAATTCTTTATCGGAAGGAGTGTTTCCCAACATATTTAAGAGAGCTGAAGTGAAACCTTAACTCAAGAAAGGAAACAAACTTAATATTGGAAATTACCGACCAATATCTCTGCTACCCACTTTCCCAAAAATCCTAGACAAAGTGTTCTATAAGCAAGTTCTAGATTTTTTATCAAAAAATAACATTCTTTCTGCCGATCAACACGGTTTTAAGAAACCCTTTTCCACTACAAGAGCCATATTTTCTTTCTTAAACGATGTTACCACATCTTTTGTCCGTGGAGAAAATCCTCAAGGTGTTTTCTTGATTTATCTAAAGCATTCGATGTCATCGATCACAGAATTCTCCTTCCCAAATTGCATTCTTTAGGCATTCGTGGACTTCCACATCAATGGCTAACTTCTTATTTAAAGGTTAGATATCAACACGTCGAAATATCCCATACTAAAAGTAAAATACTTCATCGTTGTCTTTTAGAAACAAAGTCACTTACTTGCGGAGTACTCCAAGGTTCAATTCTCGGTCCTATACTCTTTTTATTGTATGTGAGCGACATGTCATCATCCACATCCGATTGCAAAATGGTTCTTTTTGCTGATGACACTAATTTACTATGTAAACACGCCAACGCTGAAAAAGGTTTGTCTAACCTTTCGACTTGGTTCCATGCAAATCGTCTCATAAATAAACACTGACAAAAAAGTGTCTATTTCATTTCACAATAGTATCACAAAATTTTTATCCTAAGTTTCTCTTTCTTTAAACGGAACACAATTAAAAACTGTTACGAATACAAAATTCTTAGGTCTCCATATTCAAGACAACCTCAAATGAAATTGTCACGTTGACAATCTTAATTCCCAATTAAGCAAATTGTGTTACGCATTCCAAATCTTAGTTAACATAGTTAGTCCACTTATTTCCCGTTGCGTATATTTTGCAAACATTTACTCTCAATTCCGGTCAAAGTATTCAAACTTTCAGAATTCAGAAAAGGATAGTTCGGATAATTTGTAAATCTCACCCCCGAAACTCTTGTAAACCTTTATTCAAGGAATTAAATATCTTAACACTTCCCTGCATTTATATTTATGAAACGGTCNTCACCCCCGAAACTCTTGTAAACCTTTATTCAAGGAATTAAATATCTTAACACTTCCCTGAATTTATATTTATGAAACGGTCGTGTTTGTTGAAACCGAATTACTGAAGTGCCACCTTTACTTCATACAAAACAGTCTCGTTCACGAACACAATACTCGCAATAGTAGTTATATTCATCGCCCTAGAGTGTCAACCATTCTTTTCCAAAAAGGACCTTATCATTCGGGAATCGTTCTATATAATTCCCTGCCCAAGAATATAAAAGATATTATGAAATTAATATCTTCAAATCTGCGGTTAAAAACTTCCTCCTGAGTAGGTTGTCTAGGCCAGAGTCGAGCCCCGGAAGGAATAAACTACATCCACTTCCGGTCCCCGATTGACGTATATTTAACATGGGTTTCTGTGCTCAAACCAGGCATACTTCCCGTATTACGGGTTGCATACCCAAATTTTTCTTTCTATTACTGCGCTATAATCAATGTACTGTCTGTTTCCGGTCTCCGAGTAGCGTACAGCTTGCTTCTTGCGGTTTTGCTGTGATGCGGGTTGCATGATCCTGATACACGGCCTATGTTTTGCGGTGAGGCGGATGGACTTGTGTTTTGTGGTTTTGCTATTGCGTTGTAGTATAAACAAAATAGGCAAAGAGTATAGGTGGTGTAAAGTCAGGAAGTGGGGCAATGTAGGCGGTGTGAGACCGATAAGTGCACACTGGGGTCGAGCACAGAAACAGGAAGCGAATAATGATGATGGTGTGAGACTGATAAGAGCACTATCGGTTTGAGCATAGGTAGTGTGGTAATGTGGGCTGTATGTGAGATGGATAGGAGCGATATGCAGGAACTAATCTCACTTTCGACGGACACCAATCGGCGTAGACAATGACGCTCTATCTCCTACAACGCTCTAAATACACTGCGGTCTATAGATGAACTAATGTTGTATAACATAATTCCCCCACTCTACTCCCCTCCCTGTCCACCATGATGAAAACAAGTCTGAACATGCTCGCGAAGATTTTTTCCTGAGGTATTGCATGACATATTTGCAAAAGCTGTAAAAGAAGGATGAACATTCCCTTTACGAGGTCACGCGTGACGTCATACCCCCTCCCCTCTCCACTTTGAAAAAACAACAACTCTGACCCTTTTCGCTGAGATCGAGCGCAACATCATACCTTTCGCCATTTTATATATATCTAACTTTATTATATAACACAATCTAACGGCACTGAAAAAAGGAGTGAGTTTGGGGATACTCTACCGAGGAGACGATGGAAGGGTTTAAAAGAATAGAAGTGTTAAGGAAAAAACTTTTTATTATATGCTAAATTGAAAAAAACTTAATTGTTTACACAAAAGATTCTTTTTATCTCTTTATCTTAATATGTCTATGAGCTCTCGTTTAACACATTCTTCTTTATCCTGACAACGATCATGATGAACTATATTCAGACATATGTATACACCACAACCAGAATGATGAAACTCTTTCTATGAATCGAAAAGCATATTCTTCATCTGCTTGATCCATTTACAGCATTAAAAATTATTCATGCTTTCAGCTTTATATTCACCAGCGACAGCAGCATCATCATTGACAATTGGAAGATTTTATTTTTCAAGTGATGAAGGAAGCGTCCAAAACACACATCGTATAGTCGCAACACGTTCACGCATGTCTTTATGTTCAGGATGGCTATCCATTTTTTCAAACATGGCCAAGAGGCTGCTATATGCATGCAACGCATGATGACAAATCTCAAGCGTGGAGGAGGAGGAGACAGAATCCTTTTGTGACACACATATACATGAGTTTTGAGTTTCTTTGCATCAGCATAAGCATGTGAACACAAATCACATATATAGTGTTTATATCTATGTATCAGCATTTAGGCATCTAGTAAAGAACCCGCATCTTTCACCCAACAATATTGATGTTTATGCAAGAGAAGATTTGTATGATTCTCTTTCACGCTCTGCGGACGATGTATTGCGCCCACGACCCACTTCTTCTGCATCGTCGACCGCGTCAACTGATAAATAGTGCATGAAAAGTCTGGATTTTGTTGCTCAAATTTCTTTACATCACGAACGTGCATAGGAAATGAGTTATCAGTTAAATTCAACGTTGTATGTAAGCGATTAAACTCATCCTTATAATGCCAGGAGCGTTGAGCATCACGAATGCGTGAACGTGTACGATGTGTAAGCATGGCTGCTATACGCCAGAGAAAACAGAAAGAATCCCTGTTCTGTATGTTCACAATACCCTTTGTATTGTGATGATAGTCTGATGGTAGTGGTAAATGCGTTGAACCAATCTGTTTTATAGCCAAGAGATGTAGATCGACATGTAAGCCTACAATGTTTTCAATACTTTCCCCGAATCCCGCTCGTGAAACTCATCGCAATAGAATTGGTTCTAAAATAGTTTTGGAATAATGTATTATATGAATTATACAAACCACAAACTTTTACCGGCGCAATTAAAAAAATTCATCGTCTCATTCTGCGCAATAAAATGTGGTTCCTCCACGATAAATTCACACTCCAAACGTGCACTAATTTTCAAAGAAATGTTTTGACGATTATATAACATGTTTAATGCATCGTTAAGAGGAGAGAAACAGGCTCATAGAAAACTTCGAGGATCGAGAAAATGCAGTGTATTCATATTACTTACCCTCACCAGACGATTGTATACAAAAGAAATACGTTTAGACCACTCTAAGGAAGGGAGGGTGGAGGAGGCGGAGGAGGCGGAGGAGGCGGAGGAGGAGGATGGCTCTTGCATAAGTGGTAACACACCGGGTCGCTCATTGTTTTGCTCTGAAAAAAAAAATTGTGTTCACAATTGATATGAAAGAGAAAAGAGAGTAGAGAGAGAGAGAGAGAAATATATAAATCAATACATAGCATGACACCGCTGCTCACACTGCTGATCCATTTTATCTCACGTCACAATGAACATAAGCAACGCATCGAAGTACGGCGCTGTATTTATAGACGTCTGTTAGAGTGGAGTAATAAGTTGTCTTGATATCTCGCGCGAGGGACTACTTGATGCGACGTGATATGTTTTCATGTTACGTTGCGTGAGGCTACTCGGTGTACCGCAGCAGTATCAACGCACACGTGTTCGAGCACGAGGTTACTCGATGTTATCAATCACAGCACTTCCGGCCATGCGTTCGCTAGCTGCGTAGTAGGAAAAATCCCAAGAGAGTGTGAGTGCGAATGAACAAATAATTGTATGAAATTTACCTATATATATATATATATATATATATATATATATATATATATATATATATATATATATATATATATATATATATATATANGTGGGCGGGGAAAGAAAGGAAGGATAAAGAAGAACTAGAGTTAAGCGAATGTCATGTAGTGACAATGTATGAGTGTATGGTGAAGAAAGAAAAGGAAAACAGTCTCCAGTTTCCCATCGAATGTTCCGAGATGCAAGAAGATCACACTTTTCATCTCCCACACATCCCATGGGAATTCCCGGATCTACTCGAGTTACATTATACAAATATTACAGATTGATGCATATTATATAAACCTATAGTCCAATAGAGAGCAGAAGGTATCCGATGTGCATCACTGTATGCGAATAGAGAAATAAAAAACTATATAAAAATAATATAAAATGTTTATTCATTTGTTTTTTCCACACATATCATATTCATATTTCAAACACATACACACACATCGCAATGCGTGTAATGCTCCTGTCTTATACTACATACGAATGAGTAGAATGAGGAAAGAGAAACAAACACAATACTGGTTCGTTTTATAAAAAAATTACAAAAACGAAAAATAAATGTAACTTACGGTTCTTTATTGAATCGAAGCACAAAAAAGTCTCTCTACCAACACATTGGGATCTCCTGTTATTATTAGTCTTTCACATTATTAGAGACGCATAACTCCATTGTCAGATAGTATATGATAGTACTCCATTGACAGATCTAGCCCTACCGACGAAATGATGGGAGGTTTTTTAAAAGAATAAAGTGTTAGAAAAAGCCTTCATTTATTATATGCTAAATACAAAAACACAATTGGTTATAAAAAACATTTTTTCAATCTCTTTGTCTTAATATGTCTATGAGCTCTAGTTTAACACCTTTTACCTTATCCAGACAACTATCACGATGAACAAAATTCGAACACAAGTATACACCGCGACCAGAATGATGAAATTCTCGACGAATGTCTTTTATTAGACACAACACTTTTGAAATAACAATTCTACATCTAGGATATTGATCGACTATATACATCAATTAAAATAACGTATTGATTACTATGAGAGCAGTACAAAGTGATAGATGAACAACTGGCTCAATCAGATCAGGATGCATGACTATCTTCATAACGTCTATCATCAAACTGTTTGAAAACCCTGCGACATAGAGTGGATGAAATAGTTTGGGTTTAGACTTGCTTCTCGTATGTCTTGCATATATGTATTGTGAAACTACTCTTATTAATCAATTAACTGATCAATTATTCCGTTTCGGAGTACCTAATTGTAATTAAATGAGACTTAATAATGATAATAAAATGACCATGTGTAAAAAATGTTGTAAGTCTCGAGTGTTGGGCGCCAAATTGTTCTAAAAATTGGAACAATTGATTAATGAGGTTTTAAAGTAATTATGAACTCAAAAGAGAACATGAGATTTCAGGGAATTCATAGAAATGAATTTAGGATTAGAATTTTTTTAAAATAGATGAACACACACAGAGGATTCCTTATCCCACAAGGAAAACGCTAAACAAAATAACTAAATTGTTTATTGAATTCCAAAACAAAATTCCTAAATTTATCATGCATTCGTTCTTCTCCATCCCCATTAGACATTCCCAAAAAAAACAAAAACACAAAACATAAAAGTTTGATGTGAAACACGAACATATTATATCATCATCAATTAATATTCTGAAGGCAAATATTGATTAATATACATGAATAGTTGTACACTTAATCGCTCATCTTTTTGATAAGGCTCTCATGGATTAAACTAATGTTTTTAATGTTCTATGCGGGGACCGTAATAGTTTTATACTCGTAGGACACGCTGTCCTTTTTCGTGGCTAATTACCTTACCACTGGATGCAACCAGCTTGTATTTGTTACCTTTTACCAAAGACGGATGATCATAGCATTGTGGTAGTGTGGGTACATTTGCCCTGATCACCCCAGAAACTCGCCTCCTCCCGTTCATAAGCCTGTCCGGGACGTTCTGTCGTTTCGGAAAAACCGCCTCTAAGTACCAGTCCCAGCAGAACGACACCATCATGTTCCGGTGAACGCCTCCACTGATCGTTCTCGAACCCGAGTTCAGCAAGCTTTGTTCCGACTTTGCACAAATTGAGCCATCGCTTCCTATTTCACAATGATGTTCCAAAAATGAACTGTCTTAAAATCTCTGAACATACGAATGAGTATTACGAAGTTTCGAAATATTTCACAAATAACTCGAAATATTATCTTAACAAGTTATGAAGTGCTTCAAAAGTAAGTCCATGAGCACAACAAAGTGAATCGAAGAAATATCTGAATCTGAATAACTTCGTAATGTCCGAAGTGTGGCTGAAGAAAGTTCTCAGAGAGTTGATCGAAGTGCGTTCTCGAAGAGCATTTTCAGAAGAAAACGACTGAAGCAGACTGGTGCAAGAAGCTAGTGATTGCTTCTGCTTCCTCTTTTATTAATTCACTCCCCACTTCTACTAGCGACTCCGCCTCCAGTACCTCCAAATTTCGAAAAATAATCCCCCCGACGTGTGCACGTTCACAACGAGTGCACGACGAGGGCGCGTCCTCCTAACGTTGCTCTTTAAAGAAATTCATTAGTCAATATTCAATCGTCCTTTCACTGCAGCCACGCTTCTGACAGACGAGGCATGTTTATCCCTCACTCTGTTTTATCTTACCACCCACACTTTCAAACACGTCTTGTCAGCAACGCACGCGGACGGCTAAATCGTTATTTACTTTTTTGTGGCCGAACCTATACATTTCGATCTTAACTACGGAACCGCCGCGGTTACTTGGATGAATGTCCTTTTAATATACGCCGTCTGCTTGCCCACGAAGACCTTCCCTTTCAAAATATACTCGGCTCTCCGCCCCTCTTCTCAGTCCCACTAATTAATGTTTCCTTTTATAATCTTATCTTGCTGCACCGAAAATACTGTTAGGCTTCAAACACATCGACTCGTGTTGATCTTTGTTTTAATTGATTTAACTTGAGAATTATTATATATTTACAGTATGAAGATGGAGTGTTTCAAAAAATGAAATACCTCCATCTTGAAGAGTGTTAATATCATTCATTTGATCTAATAAATTTCTGACACTCTCATCATCGCCATCATCTGAAGATGATTTATCTAAAATCTCATTTGATGTATAATCTACAGCAGACTTTGATCCAGAGGTCGAAGGTTGACGACAGAGCGGACAATGCGAATGATGTATTTGCATGCATTGTCGAATACATGGTTCACAAAATATATTCCCGCACGGTGTGTTAAAGCGTTGCGTCTCTTTGATATCCTCTATTAGACAAATAGAACATGACACGCATGGTTTACTGATGAATGCAGTAGTTCCAGTAGCAATAGTAGCAGTGGTAGCAGTATTTGTAGTAGCGGTAGCAGCGATAGTGGTAATGACAGATGTAGCAGGTGTAGTCATAGTAGAGTGTAGGAGTAGCAACCATTTCTTGGTTTTAGCAAACGAAAAGAGTATCAAGAGCGTGAGTAGGAAGACGCTATGCTGTACTATATCAATTCAGTACATGTTTAGTTTATAACAACGAAAAGTAAAGCAAGAACAGTATAAAAAAAGAAAGGATGTCAATTAGAAATCTATTCGATCCCGATGAAACGTCTTCTTGCGACGACTCGGAACGTGTCACGAACACTCTGGGTTCAGAGATGATGATGCAGTTGAGACGATGGGTTGAACAACAACAAATGAGTTCCGTTGAACGACAGGATGAGTTGTCTTGAGCATCAGAGGTTTTGGCATCAACATATCTCTCCTGTTGTACGCATGCGTTTGTCCATACATCGACATGTGATACTATCACCACGATGAGGGATGCAGCACAGCGCTTGCTTGCAATACTTTAAAACTATGTAACAGTGAGGTTATAGAGATTACAACCATCATCATAGTGTTCTTCAGATGCTGCCGATAGTTTTGTTCCGATGTCCAAGTGATGAGAATGACGAGTGGTAGTTTCTTCAACAACTGATCATCCAATGCATAGAGTTGACGTGTCTTATAGTAGTCTTCAATAGCACAGCAAGCATCGTCGTCATCCATGCATGAAGACATACTATGTTTACAACACGCTGACGCTCACCTTAAATAGCATACTGTTGCACATATGTAACCACACAACTCTCTTTGAAACAAAAACATCCGGCAACGTGTTACCGCAAAGGTCTCCTTGAAAAACATCTTGCCACGTGCAACCACACAAGTCTCCTTGATATAAAAACATCCAGCCACGTGCAACCACATAGACTTTTTTTCTCCTTGAAAAAAGAAAAAAAGTAATATAATCCATCGCTTACCGTGAAGCCACACAAACTCTTCTCTCTTGTGATTGAAAGAAGACATCTCTCTACAACATGACTTGTTGACAATAATACATCCTTGATGATGATTACACGTAAGTTCGACTGAAATTTTTTCATTATAATTTTATTATTATTTTACTTTTTCAACGCGAATATCTGTTTTTTATTTTAGATGGGCATTAGTGAACATGCAGGGATTCATCAGAAATAGTGAATTTATTTACAAAACTTTCGCATTCATGACAAAAGATCTGTTTATAAATTCATTCTTATTCAAGTCACCGTGTCAAGAAGAGGATCTAAGTGTGAATGATTGAAGAATTGCTGATTTTTTACGAGGAACCATCACTTTATAGAGTGGAAAAAGAGTTTTGATTTGAAATATACTGTGGATGCTTTACCATATACGGATTTAGCAAAGGTAATGAAGAACAGATTGGGGAACAGGAAGATTATCTATGTGAAAGGACATCAAAAAATTGCCTGGATATAACCCTGTGTGTGCAGACGCAAACATCGTGAATATAGAGATTTATGGATGTCGCGTCAAGGTGATGCATATGGAGAAGGAAAACATCTCCCCATCACCTGCATTGGGAAAGTCATTTTTATTTGAAAACAATTTCTTTTGTTTATTTTTCTCTTATTTTTTATGTTTTGCAGAAAGTTCCAAATCGTGCATGCTAAAATAAGAGTGGATCACCACGGAAGAATGTGTTCACATCCATACTTCAGAGATGATCCTGGATTTATCAAAAATATAGATGTAGTAAAAAGTAGAGAAATAAAAAAAGTGCAATATAAGGAAACAAAAGATTTGTTTTTGATTTTTCCCATAGTATATATTCCTTTTCCTTATACCACACCCATACTCAATTACGAATGTTTCCTCCACGCCACCGTGGTGAAGATGGAGGTAGTCCTTCGATCTCTATAGTAAACAACATTAAAAATGTTTAATAACATATATTGCAATAAATAGGATGAAATACACGAAAAAAAACTAACCTTGAAGTCGCCACTTTGCTCCTCCTTCGTTAACATACATGACAGTAGCTGCATCTAAAAGATGAAAAAAGGTGGAGCATAGTCGTATATGAAAAAATTGTATCAAAAATTAATATGAATACTTATCCTGAAAATCCTCCTTTGAAGACATGTTAAATTTTTCAGAAGCAGGTTTTCTAAGAAAATGAAGCTTGGTACGTCTCCTCCGGTTGTATATAGACACACTCAAGCGCGTCATATCACATAGCGAATACCGCCGAGCCCGCGCGAGCACAAGCTGAGTCACATGTCCTTACACGCGCATGAAGTAACCACTTTAACATCAGAAATAAATTTTGATTCAACACCATTTCCCTGCAGTAATGAAGAAAATTTCCCAACGTTCATGATACGCCACACCATTTCCCTACACGTGCAGTACGAAGCATATTTCCAACTTTTCGAAAAATAGCCATGATACGCCACACCATTTTTCCCTGCAGTAATGAAAAAAAATCCCCAACATTAAAAAAATATCGCAAACAAACACGTGTGACCTATTTTTTACTGTATCACACAAAATTTTGCAATAGGGCGTAATATACCTTTGCATGTGTAACCATGCATCATTAAAATTATATCACTCTATATTTTTTTCAATATATCACATTTCCTCACACGTGTACACATTGCATAATAGGATAGGTATATGAATTACTGTTCTTCACTCCACGAAAACTCAGTTTATTATAAGCGTTTGCATTGTGTACATCGTTTGAAAAAAAATATAATACTGTTCTTTGTTCGGTGAGAAAAATGCGCTTTATTTTATTTCTTTTCTAGCATTTACAATTGTATGTGATTGAAAAAAATTATATTACTGTTGTTCGCTCCGTAAAAATAACACTTCGGTTATTTTTCTAGTGTTTGCATAGTGTATATTGTTTCAAGAAAAAAGTCTTCTATTTCTACATTATGGCATAAACCTATGTGGAAGTATGGAAAATATGTCTGTCTTATTTTTTTTAAATATTCTAGGTTATTATTTTCATAAATCGTTTTTTGTTCAATTCATTTAAGTTATTTGTATTGCTTGATGTTTTTAAAAAAAGTTTTTATTTTTTACTTTATTTCCTAACAGTGTTTTGCTTTAAAGAAATTTTTGTACAAAGTATAGTATTTCTTTACGTTCGCTGTAGTTTGCTTGCGCGCCGAAGCACGGAAGTAGGAAGTTTCCGTATCACTAACGGTTTTTTATAGCATTGTGTGCCACTTTACAAAATGTCGAAGAGTGTGCATGTTTATATGAAATGAACATACATTTTTGTTATAGAGACGCAATGAAGAAGGAAATAGAAGATGCATTAGCTTCATCATCAGATGAAGAAGAAGTGAAAGTGTTTGCGGGAAAAAAAGGAAACAGAAAAGGAAATGAAGATATTGCGAATGGATGAAAAGATAATGTAAGTTTTCAGAAAAATTGTTTGTTTTATTAAAGGGATGTATTGTGTGTTAAAATATCTATTGTTTTCCTTTTTTGTTTAGGGAAAGATAATCCACTCATGTTGGTGGAGGAGAAAAAAGTGTTCACCTAATTTCTTCAAATGAAGACAAAGACGTGGAGAAAACACAGGAACAGCAGAGAAAAAGAGAATTTACCATGGATAAAATTTTGGATTCATAGCTATTGTAAGTAAAAAAGTAATAATTATTTTTGTTGATTTTTTTACAGTTTGACATAACTTGGTTACCTCTCAAAATAAAAAAGAAAATTAGAATATACAGTTGACAACGCAAAAAAGAAAAAAATGAAAGTAATTGTTTTATATGTAATTTTGTTAAAAACGAGATGTGATTCTGTTTGTTTAAAAATATTATTTTAGATGTGATGAAGATGATGATATCGATATGATGACGATAATAACATATTGGAACAAAGTGTTTTCAAACTCGCTGTGCAGAATTGTTAATTTACAATTTTGTAAGTTTTAGGAAAGTGCACTGCTTTAAAGACTGCGCTAAACAATAAGAAATGTTGTGTTTTTATTTCTTTTACAGAAAGAAGGTTATCGGGATGATGAACGAGACGAAAGTCGGAACGACACATAACGCCATAAACGGAAAACTTGTGAAAACACGCTACGGGGCAAAGATCTTTTTGCTGGAGTCCTCGACAGCGAAATTTTTCCTGCCATCCTAGAAAGTTTTTTTAGAATTTTTTAGAATAATTAAAACTACACATTCATTATTTTGTAACCTTTTATCTTTTTTATTTCTACGTATGTGAAACTAATTCCTACCCCCAAAAATGTCGATGATTTTATTGGCATGAAGCCGGTGGTACCAGTTATAGGAGGGCAGACAATAGAAATTACTTTTCGAAAGGATTGAGAGAGAATAGAAGATATTTTTGGCAGAACGAAACTTGGTGGTTATAATAATATATTGAATTTAAAATTTTGAGCGCCTCGATTATTTTATCTCAGGGCTCCACAATAATTTCTGGGTTCGATTTTTTTAATGAAGGAAAGGACCATGCAATGGTTCTACTTAAGGAAAACGCTACTGACAAATAAATCCATTTAATTTAATTACCTTTTCAATTACAACAAAACCCCTCATGTTGTTTTCCCCCAAAAGAAACAAACACAAATGGTGGACAAATAAGAACATAAACATTACCACCTAAAGGACATCATTCCCTCCGGAAAGACTAAAATACACTGGCTTTAACCATAATATTATCTTATCAGCAATTAAACCTTCCGCTTTCTCAAACAATAGCAATACACAGAATTTAATATTAATATTATCTGATCAACAATTTAATCTCCCTTTCTCTCAAACAATAGCAATACACTGGATTTGGTAATAATATTATATTATCAACAATTAAATCTCCCTCTCTCTCAACCAATAGCAATACACTGAATTTAGTAATAATATTATCTTATCAACAATTAAATCTCCCTATCTCTAAAACAATAGCAATATACTGAATTTAGTAATAATATTATCTTATCAACAATTAAATCTCTCTCTTAAACAATAGCAATATACCGAATTTAACAAGAATATTATCATATCAACAATTAAATCTCCCTCTCTCTCAACAATAGCAATCCACTGAGTTTAACCATGGTATAATTTTATAAACAATTAAATCTGTCTTGGCACTGATTTAGTCCATAGTTCATGTCCCTTTTTTATAATTTATGCCAGTTGGTTCATTACGCGCAAGCGCAATACGACGTCGGTTTAAACATCACTAACCTTCGTAAAATACCTCTGAAGATGACCAACCAGGGCAGACCGTGAAGAGTGGTGTCCTCGCAAGGTCAGCTAGGCTTCAATCTCGGGCGATCGCTGACGGTGTCAATCAACGACGACTACCGGAAGTTGCTCCAATCCTTTTCTGCGAACTCGGCCCCTCTGATCGCAGTGTCAGCATAGCCTCGTTCGTCCGAATGACCACCCGAAAATAGTTCGTCCGCGGCTCGGATCGAGATCAACTCATTAAATTGTCCCGATGATCAAAAAAACAACGAACACTCGACTCGAGCTAAAAACATCTGAGCTGAGCGAAAAATCTATCTCAGCGATGTAAGCGATGTGAGATGACTGCGAACATCTAATATCTGAGCTGCGCGAAATGACTGATGCGAGCGAAGTCAAAAAAACGTCTCAGCGCTGTGAGCCGAGCGAAAAATCTATGCTGACTGATGTGAGCTGACTGAAAAATCTAAGCTATGTCTGCGATGTGAGCTGAGAAATGTCAGCCGCGTCGAAGCTACCAGCTACGAGCGTGAACGATGTTACTGATGTGAGCTGCGCGAAAAAAATCTGCGAGATGTGAGAGCGTAATTTCGTTTTCCATTCCTTAAATGGTCTTACTCCCCAGTTCTATCTATTTTTCCCTTCCAGATCTTCCAAATTTTGAATTCCACGTGACCGAAACTTCCAATGCCAAAACGATTCCCCCTTCTTACGCCTAGATTCTGATTGGGAAATTTTAAAGG
>NNCF01128943.1:87940-134652 GCA_002313205.1 Laupala kohalensis
TATATATATGTGTGTGTGTGTGTCATTTATTATCCATTATTGAAAAAAAAGTGTTATTCGAAATAGTCATAACTTTGTATGTTCGAGAAAAAATACAAAAAATATAATTTAAAAATATATCTTTTCATTCTCCTGTTCCTAGGACGAAAATAGGATAGGAATACTTTGAAAAAATTAACACTTTATTAGATTGATATATATTTTAAAAAATCATTTGTCAGTTTGCTCAGTGTTTGGTTAATACATTGAAGAATAGCGAGTTTTACACCTTGCATGAACCATTTAGACGCTATCTTTGCACAGTTGCTTTACGGTGTATGTCTTATTCGTCTTCTTTTGATGTTTCCATTCACAGGTTTTTTTGTTTCTTTCCGCAAAGAGTGCACACATTATTTTCAGAAAAACGTTTACGTTTACAAGCGTGTTGTGATGTTGGAGAAATACTGTCTTCTCCCCCCGCTTTGTTTCCTTCATCCGACATAGCATTCTCATCCGCATCCATGATGTGCGTGAACAAAACGCTAATGAAGACGATGGTATAAGGGTTACACGTTATATTTTCGCCTAATGTCTGTCACTAGTGTGTAGTCGTATGCGACAGGATGTAGAATTAAACAATAGGCAGATGTTTTCGGTGGAATGTTAGTGTTTGTCTCAAAGTCGATGCGCATGTCCACCGTTGTCCCTATCATACGTACATCGTATCGTCTACAATTAAAAACGATAAAGGGATAGACGTTTATGTATCCCCAAGTAGTAATGACGGAAATAGGCTCGCGATCGAAATATCCTCTTTCAAAATCTTTGAATATGTTAAATGTTTACAGACAGAGATCATACTTTACTGTTTCGTTGGATCATGCCACACGTAATTCGCTATAAGGAATAAAAAGAGGTTTTGCTGTACGCAGAAAACAATAATTGAATTCTGCTGCATTTTTCGTATTGTTATTGCGTCTATTCTCATGTCGAGCTAAGATGACATACACCGATGTCTCCTTCACAGTTGACGATTTAAAAGTCCACGTGTGTTTTGTAGTCTGTGGCACATTCGGGAGCTCCTGAAGTTCATACCGATTGAAGTCGGTAGGTAAAGCTTTTTCTTTTTCGATAATGTCTGTTAGATAGAGCTTCGCCATCTCATCGACACGCACGTGGGGCACACGCCACGACCTTCTAGTGATGTCAACATCTGGTGGTTATAATATGGAGTCTGGAACGTTCTGAAACGAGTTCTTGTGATACACCATAGACGATAGCTTGATCATATTTTGCAAATTCCATCAACAATTTTAACGGTATCCATGCCGTAAATTCACCTTTGGCTCTTATAAAAGATTTTAGGATATTCACGTCTTTCTCGTCAAGTGAATCACCTTCTGTCCATACGGAATTTTTATGTGAAATTCGCTCTTCGCGCGACAGAGAAAGAACTTTCTTCATGATTGTCGCTATTCCGGGAAGATTTGTAAAATAAATCATATTACTATTCATTTCTTAGCGAATTTACTGAAATAAAAATACCCATCCGTTGTTGACGAGTTCTGCATCTGTCCGCGTTGTTGCTCAATTTTTTAAATACTTTTCCTTTTATAACAATCACGCTGTTACAAGGAAGTGTGAGAGAATCCTTATTTTGAATGGCGATGCGTATTTCATCAATCTCGTTTTACGATGCCGTGTAGTGTGTGAAAATGTGTTTCACACGCCTTAATACTCGAACGTTTGCGAATATCTCTCGCGTGATTTACGGATAGGTTGGAGTCGGGTATGTTCTTGCTTCCCGCTTTTCTTTTTAGTCTCTTTGTCGCTGACATGATAGTTGAGCGCGCGCAAAAGGCGTCTACTTTTCTGTAACAACATTGTGCTTGCGCAAAGCGTAGTGTATCGTGAGCGAGGTAGCGGGTGCATTTTATACATTTTTTTCGGGTTTGAAGAGAAGATAGCACGATACGTACGTGTTTTCTCGAAATGGAATGAGCTAACCTTTACTATGTGAAACGGGTGTAGAACGTGTACTTTTCGGTTGTTGAAAAATCCTATGATATTACACGTGATATAAACATTGAAAAAGTCGGTTAACTTAACCTCTTCCTTAGTCTGCACATAATCGCCGCGTACCGTTCTTTCGACGAGGCTCTTATTGAGACCGAGGAGAGGCCAGATGCTATTTTCTACATCGAAATATAAAGAAACTATGGATTCAATCTCATGCGATGCACTATCGCCTTGTAGATCAGTGTAATACTCTTTCGACGCAAATTTATTCTCTAAACTGCTTTTTAAAATAATTTTAGAGATAATAGTTGATATCGTTGAGAGCGTACGTACTGGGTGGGACTGATGCAGTAAAGATATATTTTTGGATCCTCTTCTTCTGTTGATTCTGGATCTTCTTTCGTCGTCGATGCAGATTCTACTTCCGCCTTTTTTTTACTTTACACAAAAGTTCTTTTATATCACACAAAATGCGTGGTGCCATCTGTTCGGAGATGAAAAAAGCACCTGAAAGGAGATACACATACGTGTTATTTTTTTCGGAAGCGGTCAGCACAGTTTTATTTCTCTGCAATTGGAGCAACGTAAGGTCGTAGTCTTCATTGAGCACAATGGTTGATGTGTAATGCACAGTAAACTCGGGTGCATCGTCGTAGATGATAAGCAGACGACTTATGACGTCTTTCTGTGACACGTTCCGCTATTCCAATAATAATATAGGAATTAAGAAATAGGCACCCACACATTTCCGTATTAAAATCATGAACGCACACGTTGTTGTAGCGGCACTGTGCACTTTTACCACTGTAGGCGAAAAACTTTAGCGGCGGTGGAAGACCGAAGGAGTCGAAATAGCATACGTTGTCATGGTGTATGGTGCATGCTACGAAATGCGTGCCGTGTCCCGAACTATCATTCAGATTTATAATGCCCGATTCTCGTTTTCACTACTTCTTAGGTATTGTGTCACGCATAAACACACCTCTAGAATAGGGAATCCGCAATGCACGTGCATGACGTATCACTTCTTCGTGAGTCATGCTATGCTGCGGAATGTCATTTAGTGTTTTTTGGACATGTCCTTCTCCTCTTTCGTCGCATCCTCTTACCCCGAAGAGGTTTCCGACCGTGTCTCGTCCTCCATTACCTTTATCTTTTCAATACCTTCCCTTGTTGTTTTGTCTTCAAAGCATTTTTAGTTTTATTTACAGCATTCGCAATGGCCGAAGAACCGCCGGCAAGAGAACCCAATGCGCTTAAACCGGTGAAGAGGGGATGGGAGGTTGGATTCCTCCACGCTTCTGTATCGAAAGCTCTCTCTTCTTCTTTTGACGTCTCTTTCGCATTGCCATAGTGCTCACTCTGCGACAGACAATAGCAAACAAACAGAAAACGTTTATCTACGTAATATGAATATTGAATCAATGGAAGTTTAGGGGCATCCTGTAGCTACTCGTAGTGGTGATACCGTTCAATGTGTTCTATAATGTATTGAATCTCCAGAAACAATGGATTTAACTACCTACGATTTCTGTTTTTTTTGGGAAGTTTATTATTGTATTTGAACACATAATAATATCCCTCATAGATTGCATACAATCTAATTTTCACGATATTTGTTGTATCTATTGTTTGTATCACATTTCCTACTAGGACTTTCTGTTGCAATATATATATTCTATTCTTGGGAAAACATTGCGTCACACACCAAAATCCCGAATATGTTGGGTTGTAGGCGGCATATCCTGAAGAGATGGACCATTGTTCGACGGGTAGTATAGTCGGTCTAGTCGAGGAACTTGTGGTGATGGGAGACAATACACGATTATGTATAACTAACACACGGTAAATGTTATCTATGATTTGATCGTTGTCTCTACCGTCTTTTCTTTTCTTTGCGCTTTCATCAATATGTTGTTTTAGATCGCTTATTCTCTCATCCACGATGAGCTGAACAATGTCGCGTGAGGCAGCTTTGGATTCAGATTAAGGTACATCCACAACCATTCGTGGTAAGGTTCTCTCCACATATGCCTTAGTAGCACAATAGTTGTCATCTTTCGGCTCACCCACGCATGTGAGACGTTTATCTTTAAAATAATAATGTCCCCCACTACACCTCATACTCTCTCGTGTTGTGACCGAAGATATCCATGTCGGTCAACGAAATAGAAAACATGATGCGATCCCTCCTCTATTTATTCACTCTCGTGACACATTCCACCTCAGTTGATTAACATGGATATTGTTGAGCAGTCTGCTACGCTCCCCGTCCATAATATCACACAACTTTTATATGGTGGCGATTCGGGCTCTTTTGAGAATAAAGACGGTCCTCTCCCACCGAACAACGTTTGTGCATTCGTGGTGGGACTGTCGAGTTGTGGGAAACAAATGTCGTCATCTCACCCTTGAGAGAAAACTGTCTCAATTTTCGACACATTTATCTCTATAGAACGACGCGTGATCAACCACACTATCATTTTTTACATCGTGTCGAGAACTGTTTATGAGGTTTCGACGTGTGTTCCAATCACGAGAAAATATTACCTTCGTCAGAGGCACTCCCTAACGTCTTCGTATTTGATATTGCGACAGAAGATCAAGAGTGTATCAAAATCTATTTTGCGGCGGGACGACATAGACATTACGATGTTTTATACCTTTGCCAAACCTATACCAAAATTCCGAAACAACTCATACCCGATAACGCTAACATGATCATCGATTTTCGACAAAATACCAATCTTAACACTATTTACAAGAAGCATGTAGGCACGGATTTTTCCTCTTTTCATTCATTTATGCTCATGTAATCCAATGTGTGGCAATCCCATCCCTATGCCTTTCTCGTGATCGACTAATAGTAGTAGACAAATCGCGTAGTAGTATGCAACACGGTCGCTATCGCATTGGATTTGATCACTATTTAATTCCAAAGTCTATTAACGCAATGCAACGGACTATGCATGAACATAACAACATAAGACACCATACGTCGTTGAGCTATGCAAAAGTTTGGTGTTTGGTAGTTTTATCAACAAGGTTATCGAAATACTTATCTTTGAAGCACATCTTATATTCCGGCATCAACGCACTCGATAAGGCGTGTAGGGAACATGATATCGCCTATTCTCAGCATAAGGACGGTGTCACATCCAAAAATGCGAGCGTAGTTGAACGTGTCGATGCATTGGGAGTGAGCGTTGTCATAAAACTAAAATCGAAATCAGGAGGGAAGCTCGGGCAAAACATGAAAGATGATTTGAAAAACATTATAGAAACTGAATATTATACGCCGTGAAATACAGAAGAAGAAGAAGAAGAAGAAGAAAGGAAAAATGAAAAAACACACCGACAACAGTTCCCAATTTACCCGCATTAGCATTGCAACGAGAAATTGAAAACGTTCGTAAAAGCATACGCGATAAAATAAACGGTATTCGCAACATGGAAGGGGATCGCAGCAGATTGTTAGATATCTATGCGAAAGAACGTGTTCAAAAGGCACTACGAAACAGAAAGATGGGTGTCCCTTCACTTCCATCATACTTTGAAACTAAAACACAAGAGAAAGAGATATATCCATCATTCTATCCTATAGAAAGAGAGAGAAAATGCATTCTGATCCCATCTACAATCCGAAACACTCGTTTAAAGTAGATAAAGCCGAAACGACTTTCGATTCGGATGACACAGACCATGGACCTTTCAACTGGAATACTGATTTGATGAATGTCACTACAGGACACTCATATCAAGACTACGGCTCACGTTTCGATAACGGAAATTTGTTTCTCGGGAATAGACGAATGGAACTCCTTCCAAACGGAATATTCACGGTGAATCACTAAACATATGATAAAACACCCGATTTAAAGCAACTCTTGTTTTATCGGTAACCTGATATGCGTGACATGACGACAGAGGATGAGGCTGCAAATTCACAACTCTTAATGTAAACGGGTGCACATAAAATACATTATAAAGGTAACACGAAGCGAACATCGACAGAAAAGAATAAATATATTAAAGAAGTGTTGAGGCCAACCACTCATCCGGTAACACGAAGAAAGCCGAAGTAGAAGAAAGGATCTGAAGTACGTTCAGTTAAAACACCCTGCTATAAATACTGGCGTGATCCAAATGAGCTCGTGGAACTATTACACGCCTCTCGAGCAGCCGGAGGAGAACTAGCGGAAATTCAAAACGAGCTTCGTGACGCAAGACTTATCCGATGATGATGAAAACGCGAGACGGTATGCAAAAGAACTTCACGCCCCCGCCCGCAAACGCTTTCGTAGACGACACGTCATCACCAATGGATTGGATGATCTGTGGCAAACCGATGTGGTGGATATGTGATACGGTGATCGATGCCTACTCGAAATACGCGTGTGCCGAACCTCTGAAGAAGAAGACGGGGCTGCTATCAAGAAGGCATTTACACTCATAACCTCTTCTAAACGAAAACCTAACTTCTTACAGACGGATAACGGTAGCGAATTTTATAATAGTGTATTTCGAAAAAGGTTCAAGGGGAAAAGCATCAATCATTACTCCTCCTATTCCACTATGAAAGCATGCGAAGTGGAACATTTTAATCGTACACTCAAGAAGCGAATGTTGCGTCGTTTCTCTCCCGAAGGATCGCATCGTTGGTTAATTATGCTCCGCGTTCTTCTTCGCGATTATAATGCAACATCGCATCGCAGTACGAGAATGCGACCGAAAGACGCTCGGAACAATCGTCTAAAGAAAACTGTTTTTACACGTGTCAAACATCTCGAACGCGGCGAACCAACTTTCATGTGGGTGATCTCGTACACATCAGCAAATACAAACATCACTTTCAGAATCATTATGAACTTTTGTGGACGACAGACATTTCATGTAATGCGCTTCAGCCAAATAAAAATGAATATTCTTTTTTCTTTACTTTTTCATTTTTTTAAACAAAATTTACAAAAATTATTGTTTAAAAAAGACATTATAAATATAATCTTTAAACTATTTAAAAAATATATAAATCATTTTTTTAATATTTACAATTTTTGTAAACAAAGAGATATTTTTTACAAACATTAAATCCTTTTTCTCTTTTCGGTTTTTCCACTTAATGTGTTCCACTTGAAGTATGTAATCGTCATACTCTTTATCATGTGCATCCCAATCATCATCATCTCATAACTCTAAAACTAAAAACCGTGTGAATAAGTGTACATCGACGTATGTGAAAAAAATAATAAATTAAGAAAAAATGAGTATGAAAAAAGTGTACATCGATGGAGTGAAAATAATTTGGATTGCTTACTCGGAATATTTTCTTTATTTCCCATCCATAGAAGTATAGGTAATACATGCTGCTCACTGAGTTTTAGATCATCCAATTTTCCAAAACTATTTCAATAAGACGACTTTTGTTCCACTCTTTTCTTAAAAGTTCCACCATGTCCTTCAGTTTGGAGCAACCATAATCCTGGCATTAATGATGTTTACATCGCCATTTTCGTAAGGCCTTGGCCTCCCTATCTTTTGTAGACCTTTAACATATACTGTTGTTATGATTGCTAATTTATTTAAAACTTTTGGTAATTCGTTATAGTCCAAACAACTAGAATTGGATGATTTATTCCATGACAAAATTGAGCTTTTCCGTCAACCATCGTCCTATTCGATAATATTTGGTAATAAGATCCTCTTCTTTATAGAGTTGACGGAAAATAAACGTGTGCAATTTTGCATCATAAATGCTCAAACATTTAAAGATAAATTTTCCATCTTTCATGAATCCCTGCATGTCCAATACAGCAGATCTAAAAAAATAAATTTATAAAAATGTATAAAAAGGTAAAAAACATTCGGTAGAACTTAAGGGTCATCCAATTTGAATTTCTGCCATGTTGTAGAAAGAGACGTCTTATTCTTCTTCTTCAAGCAAGAAGTGTTTGTATGGCTTCACGGCAAGCGGCGGTTTATATACGGTTCAATAGCGGATGTCGTTATTAACAGGAAAAAACAGACGTTTCCTTTACGATTCGCACACTTCCGCTCTGCGGTGATGAGACTTCCGATGAAGGAAGTCTCATTAGATGCAAACTTCCGCTCCGCTGTGAACTCCATGAAGGAAATTGTTACAAGCAGGAACCCGCAGTGGTTTTCCTGTAGCGATAGGTTTTCTACTACATAAGCTCTGTAATGAAACGATCCAAGCACAGTTCGGCTTTGAGCGTCGCCTACTGAGTCCTGATACTAAGTTTTTGAGCGCTTGCTTGGAGTCTTTGCTGGCAATGTTCCTGTCTGACCGAGCCATTGCTGCCTACTACAAAGCGGGACATCTTACGCTGTTGGATGACGATACGTTGAACAGACTGCCTTTGGTGATGCGCACCACCTTTGTCGCACATCAAGTACCTACGGTGTTTGAGCGTTTGCCGCTACACATCCAACAGGATCGAGACATCAAACAGCTTCAACACTGTCGACGACATTACAACATTGGCAATACGCAAATTGACGGACCGCCACCACTCGTTCGTTTGTGTGGGAGAGACGACATTGCAGAAGAATAAAAAAGGTAACTCATAATGCGAATGTGGATCTTGTCATTTGCTTTCATCATACCTTTTGTTCTATGTCAGACGTCATCCGTGCCGACAACAGATAACTGTGCTCACCACGTTTATTGCGTCAAATATTGTCGAACATTCATTTGCTTAGTTGTACACATCGCATGACGAATGATCAAGTGAAAAGAGTTGTCACATTTTTTACGAACAAGAATGAAATCGTGTTCGTTAATAGTTCTACCTTCGACTTCGACTGTATCTTCAATGTGGAAGTGGGTGGACATTATCCTCGATTGTATTATTTCCTGTACACTTGTCATTCTCTTTTGTCTATCATGACGTTGTATCCTACTTGTTTAGAAGATAAATTGAACTTGTTTAGAAGATAAATCCTACTTGTTTAGAAGATATTCATCACATCGTGTCTGTATACCTTCTGTAAACCGTGGATCGAGAATTGGATGTAACAACATGATAATTGTCCGCTATGTCGCCATTGTTTATGGGATAAAGATACAATCAAAGTATTAAATTTCACAGTGAAGAGAATGTATTAGAACAAAAGAATGATATAGACCCTGTGGTAGTTGGTCAAACACATATACTTTGTAATTATTTCATCCATGATTGATTAGTGAGATACTCAATCTCATCTATAGTGAAGAAATGAGAGATAGTATAAAAAGAATGGCGAGAAATGAGGTTCGAAACATGATTGTTGTACTTGGGTATTATAAAAGAATGAAATATATGCATCCTATCTCATTCACTTAATCGATGTGACTATAGAATTTATAGAACATTGTCAAGTATCATTGTGGATTAAGGATTATTGCAAACACCTTATCTATAGAACAAGAGAAAGAATTCAAAGAATGACAGAAAGAATTGAAGGAATGGTAAAGTTGCAGACTTTTCTTCATGTCTCCACAAACGATTAGAGTCATATTTTTTCAGAAAAAAATGACAGTGTTCCATATGCCTTCGCGAGCATATGCCAAAAGTAGAAAGATAACAACCTACTGTGGACATAGCTTCTGCAAAACATGTCTCCACTTTTGGTTACAAAATCGGTCAACATACCCGATATGCCGTCGCTTGATTCATGATCTAAAACTGGAATAATTAGAACACATTCAAGCATTTTATAACGCATTTCAACCAATATGTTATTGTAAACAAGAGTGTTCCATATCCTTAAGTGAGCGTGTGCAAGAAAACGAAAGGGTGACAACCTACAGTGGACACAGCTTCTGCAGTACATGTCTCCAATCTTGGTTACAAAATCGTGTGACATGTCCCATGTGTCGACGCAAAGTTGATGTGACGTTATCGATTACTTCTATTCCTCCTCCTCAAGACATACTTCGTGATTTTCATAGCTGCAGACATCGATTGTATCGACATCTTTATAATCAACCGATAAATTTTAGATTTTATAATATAAGTCTTCAAAACCGCATCATGGCTATTGTATTGAGAAGAAATAGTATCGATGAGATTTGCGAGACAAAAGGAAAGAATGAAATTACAACACTCCTCCATCAGTATGCTAAACTTCGCGAGCAATCCTCTTTATATACCTCATCGATATTCTGCCTAATATTGTTATAATGTGAAATTTACAATGCTGAACTTCGAGAAGATGGATATCCAAACGCATTTCTTCGCGGATATTGGCATAACATACTGCTTACAATAGAAAATGTGCATGTGCATTGAGATAATTTCTTCGCTATGCAAACGAGACTTACTGTGAGCAGAATACAACACTACATGAAACGTTTTAATTTTTGGAGCACCAAAGCTTTGAACATTACTGGAAGGTGCGATTTTTATTAAAGGAGGATGAGCTATAAAATGAGATGATGTATAGCTTTCGGACATTGTATCGTCATGACTTTCAGTGTGTCAACACGGTGTGATAAGTGTCATTTGCTGGCATCTGATATCGAAGTATATGTGGATGAGCGAATAAACGAAGTACAACAAATTATTAGCGATGAAGCTCAAGCGAGGCGTGTAGAAAATGAACTTCTCGAAAGCAAAACAGAACTTCGTGAACGATTGGGCAAAGAAATTGAAAAGAAAGTGCAATGACATGTATCGACGGTCTTCGCTTGAATAACGTGGAGAATGTAAAGACAATATTGTAAGTAAAGATTATGTGGAAGCGCTTGTGAAAACGATACTCGATAGTGTAGACAAGCGTTTTGATGATTTTGGTGATATCGCGAGTCAACATTTGGTTCGCAATGTAGTGAAAAGCAATGTGGATGAACTTCATCACACGCTCTTTGAAGCTATCGATATACGTTTCAAAAACAAACAGCAAGTTGTACGACAACGTGTTGAAGAACAAGTAGAAACATGTAGATGAAGATATTGTCATCGTTCGAGAGCTCAACTATGAAGAAAATAAACAAATGGGAATACGATTGGAAGGATTTGGAATGATAGGACAAAACTAGCAACATGATAACATATGTCTACAACAAAAGCAGCACGAATCCCTATGTCCGCGACAAAATGATAGTACTTCAAATTTTTATGCAAATTGCTATAGCATAGAAAACTTGGGTGTTTCATTGAACGCTACAGATGCAATGAACAAAGATTATGTGAACTATGAAATTCAACATGCATTCGCGCGGTGGAGGAGCACTCTTCGACTGCAGGAGATCGTGACTCGCAATAATCCTATTAATCCTCAAGGTGCTGTAACACTCAAATATGTTAAAGATCATTATGTCGAAAATAAAAAATGGTTAACATTTTAAGAAAATTAATGTATAAAAAACAAAAAACTAAAAATCCTAAAAAATAAAAAGATTGCTTTTTCAAAAAATAAAGATTTCCTAACATTCCCGACACTTTCTCCTTTTTACTTAGATCATGTGGTGGGGGTTAATGACGTCAGAGGTGGAGAGGATAGGCTTATTTTCAGTGGTGGGGGGAAATGTCACTGGTTGGTGGTGGTGAGCGGCACACGTATCACTGCCACTCCGGAATGTTTATGATGTAGTCTTTCTTTAACAGTTGGGAATAGATCAAAGTCCAGATAACTCAGCCGGGAGAGCTATAGACTAAAGATCTATGAGTCCAGAGTTCGACTCCCCATTCGGGCATTTTGGTACAGCAGTTCTGTGGCTCCTTGGATCTTTTTTATATTTTTTGCTTTTTAAATTATTTTGTTTGCAAATATGACGCAATATTGCGCAGTGTTATGTAATATTACGAGATGTTGCACCATGTTATGACATGTAGCGCAATGTTGTGTAATGTTAATATTCTAACATTATTATGTTACGCAATATTATAATGTTACACGATATTACACAGTGTTATGTAACGTTGCGCAGTACCATGTTATGTAATGTTGCGCGATATTACGCAACATAATGTTACGCAATATTAACAATGTTTATCATGTTGAGCAATATCCAACTTGCCACTTCCTTTTCCCAACGTTTTTCCCACCGCCCCCATTGCTACTCCCTTTCCCGCTTTTTTTCCCACGACCCTTATTGACACTCCCTTTTCCCGCCTATTTTCTCTATCCTCCCCATTGCTTGGTTCTCAACCCGAACGTTTCCTTAAAAAACATACTTAACCGCAAATCCGCAACTTCCAGTGATACGGGTTTTTTGTCTCTAAACCGGCAAAGTCCCCTACTGGGGGAACTTGCGGACGAGGGTTGGCAGTATTATTATTCTTATGAATAAAAGATGATAAATTTAAAAAATCATTAGTTATTCTTCTTAAAAAATTAACGAATAAAAAGTTATTATTTTCTTCGACAAACTTTAAATGACAAATAAAAAGTTATTCTTTTATTCGTCCAAATTTGAATGACGAAAAACAAGTTTCTTTTATTTCGACGTATATAAATGACGGATAAAAAGTTATTCTTTTATCCGAGAAACTTTGAATGACGAATGAAGTGTTATTCTTTTATTTGCTTAAATTTAAATGACGAGTTACAGGATGTTCTTTCGACATACACAAATGACGAATTGAAAGTCATTTTGTTTATTCGAAAAACTTTAAATGAGAAATAACAAGTGATTTTCGTATTCATTCAAATTTGAATGATGAATAACAAGATATTCTTTCTTTGACGTAAATAAATGACGAATAAAATGCTATACGTTTATTCGAGCAATACTGATTGACGAATAACAATTTTTTTGGACCCATAAAAAATTATGATTTATTATTTTATTCTAACAAAATAAAAAGATAATTTAAATTACTTTTTTTTGTTTTTCGTAGAATAAATTTCAAATACGGTTATGCCGTTTTTTGCTGTAACGAATAACTAAGTCGACTGTGAATTGTGGTAGTACTGTTCATAATAAGAATTTAATTATTATCTTAAGTATTCTGATACAAAATTAGAAAATAATTATATTGGGCAGTATATGTTGATATTCTTAAGTTTAATTGAGGATTTATCTTAAAATAAACTACCACTAGAAATTGTTTATTGAATATTTTATGACATGAAAATTTTATGAATACACGTATTAATTCTAATATAACACAGTTTCTTCAGATTTTCACTAACAAATACTGAAAGAAAAATTATAAACATTTTGTAATAAAATTTGAATGATTGGAGTCAATATCTTTGCTTCATATTATTTATCATGGAACGTGAAAGCAGGAATTTACTGAAGTTGTTTAAGTGATATAAAATGTTTACAAACAATTCAGAGTGTATTAATGTATGTTCTACTTTTTTAAATATGACACACAGCATAAACAAGTTACCTAGAACATCCGGCAAAATGAGCAATGGACACATCTGATACGTAAGCTTACACAGCCAAATGATGCAGCATCACCGGATAAAAGGTTACAACTCGTGCGTAGAGGTCGGATGTTCACGGAAGGTTAACGATACCTAGAAAAAATTATTATAAATGGTGTAGTGGGAAATATCAATTTACTTATCTAGCCCACGCAGCTACTTCTGCATAATACCTGGATATTTAAAATATGATAGGTCGGGGTTCGACCCTATTCAAAGAACGTGTCTTGGGCTCTAATGACCTCGATGTTGACGAGCCCTAAAGCCACATTTAAAAAAAGAAAGAACGTGAAACACATTTACTTCCTTACGAAAGGAAAGCGCAACTCAGGTGAAATTGGTTTCATTATTTATTCTATCACATTTTCCTTACCCGCTAACATTTCACATACAAGCACTTCCCCAACATATACCATTTGAATGTTCCCCAAAAATCACAATTACAATACATAATGCTTGATTACTCTCTGTAAGAAATTTTAATTCTGGTTACACAATTGTTCCAGTCAACGATCAATTAAAGTTATACAATTGAGAGTATGATTTTTCTACAGTCAATGACTTTCTTCAATGACCTTGTCAATTAATGTTCTTGACTGCCACAAGAGTCAATGATGAATAACACAAACACAGAGTTCGATTCACTGATTCTTCTCGCAGCGAATAGTAAACAAAATACTGGACGCAGTCAGTCAGTCATTACCTTAACAATAGTATTTCAAGTTGGACCACCAGTTGCCAAAACAAAGTAGTGTGAGACCAACACGCCTCATCTCAGACCCTGCCATTCATAGTTACTGCTACGCCAGCACAGTTCTCCCATTCATCAGAGTCAGAGGCTGACGACCCTCTGCGCAACATAAAAGACGCTGCCCGTCGTTCCTACCGTTGCAATTGACGAATACACCGAACTTGATGGCATTTATCAAAGTTCATAACCATTTGAAGTTCACTTCACGAGTTTATATTTCACGGCCGGGAACTTTAGCGAAACCTCGAACGAAACTTGCACCGACTACTTATGATGAAGTATTTCGTTCAAATTCTAATTAAAGTTGCTCGTAGCTCACCGGCTACCCAAACTCGTAACTGATCAACCGCGTAAGTTCAAAAATTATCACTGTTCTTTAAAGTTGTGATCAACTCAATTAGAGTGTTCAACAAATGAACTGTTCGTAATGAAACATAATAACAAACAACAAGTCAACAAAATCATGAACATAGTGCTGAACGAAATTAATGAACAAGTGACATACTGAAGTCACGGATTTGATCTCCTGTGATCTACTGACGTGATGTTCCACCCGATCTGTCCAACCCGATGTGTGTTGTCTCTTTATTCAGTAACTTCGCCCCCACTCGGAACCCTGAAGTTTGAGATAACACACTTCCCTGACTGACGTCGTATGTTCTTGTTCACCAATGCTTAGTTTTTTCATTCCATGTAGAGTACTTCTGATTGGTTGCCCTCATGTGACGTATGTACACTACTGGTCAATCGCCAAACTGGATTTATATGGTTTTTTCTTTGTCTCTGAACTCAGTGTTTTTCCACTAGTTTGCGATGTGCGACTCTTGCTAGGTTCGCGACCCTAATCTTTTCTCGAGGTGATACTTTATATTGACAGCCCCCTTTTTCATTCTCCTCATACTCGCCCATGACACTTTATTGCACCGTGTCTGACCCATAACTTTGACACTCCTTAACTTCCTAAACTCTACCACTCTCCCTCCGCAGATGTGTATGGCCCTAAATTGTTTCTCCGCTCCGTCATTCAGTTTCTATTGAAGCCCCGAGAGCTTCGTTGCTCACCAGTCAAACGTCGATTCTTTACCCCTCGTTCTAACCTCCAACCCCTATTCATCCCCTGGACAACTTTCCATATTTTTATTTATAACTCCACAAGTGTTCCCGGATCTGTCACCGATCATAACCCGAACCTCCTCTCCAAATTTCTAAAGTAACTTTCCGTATGCCCTTTCAGTTTAAATTTTGACACCGCGTCTGCTCAATTTACTTCACAGCAATTTTATTTTCCAGTTTGTTCTTCATTCCCCCACAAAATAACTTGTAGCACGCCTAGGCACTCATTCCAAAAGGGAAAAACCAGAAACTTCGAAGAAACATCTTCCCACTCCATTTCTGACCCTAGCCCTGGGTCATGCCGCATACCTTACGTCTGTCAAATGCTCGCCCATAACGAAACTTTTATTATCCTTTTTCTTCAAATTATTTCTAAAATAAACATATCAAAAAGTAACAAATTAATTATCCTTAAAGTGTGTATATATATACTTTAAGGAATAATTAATTCGTTACTTTTTGATATGTTTATTGTGTGTATGTGTAGGTATAAGTGTAAGTATATGTTACAAGTGTAAGTAATAAGTGCTAGAAACTATTGTTTAAAAATGTATATGGTAGTGTAATGAACTATCATTATTATTTAAAGACAGAAAATTTAAGCAAAATCTTTGAAGCCGTTTTTAAGGAGCATTCAAAAGAGAATGTAAAATGATGAAAATAAACATATTTTCCAACCTCGCCCTTTCAATTTTTTAAATTCTCGATAAAAATGGTTCTCAGTTTATAAATGAAAAATAGAAAATTTGATTTAAGTTACCTCCTTCACCAAAAATTGTAACAGTCGTTAAAAATTTGAACAAAACGTTTTACTATACATAATGTATATTGAATATGTAATATATATATGAAAGCGTATTAAAATTTGGCAAAACACTACCGTTTGAACCCATTCTCTCACCAAATCTCTTGAAAGGACGTAACACTCCGACTCATCCTTTGCATATTTGAACAACAAGAAAAACTTGAAAAATGAGGTTCGAACTGGAGAAGAATTTCGCACATAGACTAAATAAATTCACTTTTCAGTGATTTTGACAAATTTTGTAGAACATTAAATATCGTATAAAGTGCGTGCGCCAATCATGCTCTTAGGGGGACACTTTTATTCCTGAGTTGACTTACCATTTTGTTACATGTCAGCATATCTTCGAACGTGTACTTGCATTCTTTCGGTATTTTGAGAAATGACATGTGTAGGAGGTATGGTGTGCAAACTACTGATCGTTTTGAGGTGTAATGTCGTCTGTTTTAAATTCCTCATTGTTTGTAATATTACGTCCAAATATGCGTTATCGAATGCTCCTCTCATTTCCATAAATATTATATTCTCTTTCGTGTTTTCAGATCATGTAACAGTCGAGAAACAGCATCTTCTGTGTCCGTCTCTTTCTTAATACATAATGTCTACTATCAAACTTTTCTTACCGTTCCAAATAATACTTTAACCTCTTTTTGAATTTATTTATCAAATATCTTCCCCTGTGAGGGCCCCAGAGGTATCCACACGAATTTGGTTTGCTTGGGTCTCTTGTTATATCTTTCATTTATGATATTACTCTCAGAATTTTCACACATCTGAAAGATATCCCTTTTGTACAAACATTATATTACTTCTACCAGCAATCCCCATAAAATTCTGTAGTACTCTTAACAATGCTTAGGTTATCCCATCTTTGCTTGGTACCTATTTTCTCTTAGTTCCTTCACCAATTTCCTCAATTCAGTCCGGATCATCCAGTTTTCTGTTCCTTCATCATCTCTCCCATAGCTCACTTCCACACTGTCCTCATCTACGTCATCTCCTGTATTATATTTCCTATCTCTTCCATGTTCACAGATGTCTTTCCTTGTCCATATTTCTGCTCCATATCTCCACCCTTCTCACCATATTCGCTTCTTTTTTGAATCGGAGTTTCCAGCGCCCTTTCATTTTAAAATTTTCCCAACCCTGCTTCTTCAGCTTCCTCACAATTATCTAGAACTCTATCTGCTTATCTATGTAACATCTGAACACTTCTGCCTCATCCATCCTCTACTGTCTCTTCGATAATTCCTTTCGCAACTTATTACTCTTTTCCTTAAGAACCCCGTGCATCATATCAGTCCGCTTCCCCTCGTTTGTTCCACCACGCAGTCTCTACATTCCGTAAGTAAATTGAGTTGAATTTCATGTGTAGATTCCTCCATATTCGTTCTCCCTTCCATATTCGTCACCTCATCTCTTTTTCTTCTTTCCTCCCATAATAATTTAATCAAATAACTCTTATTAATCTTCGCTCATCCATCGCCTTGACATGTTCGATTTTTCGATTTTTCCCTTTCTCCGTCACATTAACTGTATCCCCGCACGTTCTCTACTTACTTCATTCATAAACTTTCACCCTTCTATCTAAAAATCATGCATTTTTTGTTATTTCCGAGTCTATTACACATTTATCAAGTGAATATAAGAGTTTTTGCCTATTTATATATGTTATCAGCAAAACATGTCCATTATTAGTTTCTCCAGTGCTCGTCTTCGTTTATTCGTCACACTTTCACACATTCGTAGTCGATACTTACCATACAAATCATTTCGTCCTCCTCATTTCCTTTACGATTTTCTCCATTCTATCCATGCATTTCTTTATATCCGTAAAATATTGGCAATACTTATTCCCCAGAACAAAATTATATTACTCTATAATAAGGATGTATTTATCAAGAACCCGTACTCTCACTTCTGTATAGTTTCGAATCATTGCCGCCCACTGACTCTCCTTGCACACTGCCTTACTCTTCACCGATAAATATACCTAATTTTATAATTGCAATCGTGACAAATTGGACATAGTTGTGCATAATATAGGTTATTATCACTGTTTAGCTGATTGTTTAACCTAAAGGAAAATAATGGGAGTTTCCCCTCCCTCCTCAAGTTTATATTAAAATGAACCCAAATAATAGACAAAGAAACCACTTGTTAGGTAAAAGGTGAAATAAAGCGAGGTGGAGCAGCGTATGACAATGACACTTCAGTTGTAATTGAAAAATATTTTATGTAAATATAAAAGATCCTTTTATTCTTAATTTTTAAACTCATTCTTTCAACACATGTAATAAATTTTCTTTATTACACAGACTTTTTAATTTTTAGCTTATTTATGTGTCTTATTGGATACATTAAAACTCTTTTGAATTACCTTCTTAATTAAATACTTAAGTTTCAAATTACATAATAGTTTCCTCTCTGCACTTTTTCAATCAACACCCTAGATTTCAATTCGAAAATATACTTTATGTGCGATGAATGACGAATTAAAGAAAAACTAGTGATTGAAAAGAATTGCACACTCCTTAGTCAGAACGACCACCATTCTCATACGATTAATGTATCCCAAAAAAGTGCAGATACATTTGATACTAATTGTACCAAGAACTAAAATTAAACGCTTTGTATTGTATTCCTAAAAATATTTCATTCTCGACGGCAGCAAGATAAAAGAATAATTTTTAATTAATTCTACGTCAAGCAAGAGTATCTTAATTCGTTATTACAAGTAATTTTGTCAAATAAAAGAATAACTTTTATTCCTCATTCTAAGTGAATCGAATAAAAGAATACCTTTTTATTCGTCATTCAATTTTAGTCGAATAAAAGAATAACTTTTTATTCCTCATTTAAGATAGTCGAACACAAGAATAACATTTTATTCGTCATTCAACTTTAGTTGAATAAAAAATAACATTTTATTCGTCATTTCATGTGAATCGAATAGAAGAATACCTTTTTATTCGTCATTTGATGTGGGTTGAGTAAAAGAATGACATTTCATTACTTATTCAAGATAGTCGAATAAAAGTAATATTTTATTCCTCATTCAAGATAGTCGAATAAGAGAATAACTTTCTTTTTTTGTCATTCAATGTATATAATTCAATAAAGGAATATCTTTTTATTCGTTATTCAATGTTAATCGAATAAAAGAATAAATTTGTATTTGTTATTTATTTTCTTAAAATAAAAGAATAACTTGTCTTTCGTCGATCAATGTTCATTAAATAAAAAAATACATATTTATTCGTTATTTTTGAACGTGAAATAATGAATTCGGTATTTATATACGTGAAATAATGAATTATTTGAAAATGCTCTTATTCTAAAAAAAAGAATGATTT
Organism: Laupala kohalensis; assembly: GCA_002313205.1. NCBI lineage: Eukaryota > Metazoa > Arthropoda > Insecta > Orthoptera > Trigonidiidae > Laupala > Laupala kohalensis. The sequence continues at coordinate 107,349 of NNCF01128943.1, forward strand.
ATTCTGATCCTGAGCAACCTTGCTGGGGACATGGACATGGCGAAGAGCGATGAAAACAAGAACGTAGAGACTTGAGCCTGAAACGTTGACGAGCGAGGGTCGTTTATGGAGATCGTCTGCATTTCTTGATGAGCATTGCTAAAATTTGCTACTGCTCATTATAACTTGTAAATGCAGTTTTTTGATAATTAATTAAACTCTGCGTAGGTACTAACATTTTTTGAGATTGGAAAATTTGACAATTATTGAAGTTTGTGGTGTTGAAGCGAGCATATGGGGATATTAAATGAGTAGGCGTCGTAGAACAGCTTCATATTGAATTGATGTTGTACATTTAATGTGCACAAAAACGAATTATGTAATTAATTGTGAAATTTGATAAATTGGATTTGGATTATTCAAATAACGTGGACATAAGCACGCTGAATGCGTATAGCTTGTGAGAGACTTTACTGACCATTTGAAAACGTATATAATTATTGTGGAAGTAATAATCCACTGAAATAATATTTAATTTGTAAACTTAATTTGATAATTTGTCTGAAACACGTGCGTACAAGTACAAATCATTCATGTAAAATTATTAGGAAAGTAACATATTTATGTGTATCATCAAGGCTTGAATTGTGTTAAATTTGTGACTTGTAAAACATGTAGTTGTAAAACAGATCGTGAAAGATTTTACGTACACTCTTTCGAGTCAATGAACTTTCAAGCGTGTTATTCTGGTCACTAAAATAGCTGTTACAATTAAAGGAAAGTATTAGAGGATTTGGCGATTCTTTGGAACGAGAGGCTTCATGGTCAAAGTACTGCCCATTCAGCCATGAAAAGTGTAAAACTTTTCTTAAAACGAGAGGAGTAGTTTCAAGAGAGAAGTACCAAGTAAATGTTTGTATTTTCTTCCAGCGTTTGTAATATTCCAACTCCGCCTGCAGTATCTGTGGGGTGGAGCGAGTAGCCTCACAGTGCTGTTGCCGGTCCCAAGCCCGGATAAAGGAGGAGGGTTGGGGCGTCAGGCTAGCGACCTGTCCCCCATAAAAAAAGATCACTGCTAAAAGTCTCAGCAATCGGCCTCGGAAAAAGGTAAAGGATGGACGACGACCCAAGCAAAGAAAAATGGCTATGAATATTGGTACATGGAATGTTCTCACCTTATTGCAGCCTGGTAAAATGAACGAACTAGCTGATGAAGTCAGAGATCTTAAGATGGATGTCATTGCCCTCCAAGAAATAAGGTGGAAAGATAGTGGAATTATAAGCAAGAAGGAATTTACTCTATACTATAGTTGTGTAAAAAATAATTCAGATCAGACAGGGACCGGTTTCTTTCTAAAGACATGAGACAAATGGTAATGGAGAGATATTATGTAGATTTGCAGTAATAAATGATCTAATTGTTACGAGTACGCAATTCCAACATAAGAAAATACATTTAGGAACCTGGAAAGCACCAGGACAAATGTTAGTAACTCAAATTGATCATGTGATTATTAACCGCACCAAAAAGGACCTTACAAATGATGTAAGAGCATTGAGGGAACCGAACATAGACAGTGATCATTTTATGGTTAGAACAGTATTGCATCTAAAATTACCAAAGATATATGCAAAGAAAATATCACGGACTGTCGGCTGGAATACAGTAAACATGTGTAATACTAGCAAAATGAAGGAATATCGTTTAGAATTATTCAGGAGGCTTAAAGATCTCCCAATGATGAGGTAAATGAAGAATGGAAGAATGTACAAAATGCGATGATAAAAGTGGCGGACAGAATAATAGGAAAGCAAAAGCCTACAAGGAGTGAATGGTGGGACAATGACTGTAAACAAACTATTCAAGAAAAAAATGAAGCTAGAAGAAGATATTTACAATCTAAAACAAGAGCTAGTTATGATAATTATAAATTAAAAAGATTGCAGGCTAATGAGATATGTAAATTGAAAAAGTAAAGGTGGATGAATAACAAACTTGATTGCATAATAGTTACAAAGCAAAAGAAACGATAAAATTTTATAAGGAAGTTAATGGGCTTCAGCAAAAGCATATAAATGTCCCTCTATTATGTAAAGAAGAAGAAGGAAACCTGTTATTACAAAAACCTGAAATTTTAAATAGGTGGATGAACTATTTCAAAATGGTTCTAAATACTGCTGCAAGTACACTAGCTGTTTTCCCACAATATGCAGAAACCAGTGCTAATAATGAACACGAACTGGATCCCCCTTCATACAATGAAGTGTGTTATGTAATTAAAAATTTAAAAGCGGGTAAAGCTCCTGGTCCTGATAATGTTTCTTCAGAACTTATCAAAAGCGGTGGTAGAACATTATACCAAAGGTTACATTGGTTAATCTTAAAAGCATGGGATTAAGAAGAGATACCGACCAACTGGAGTGAAGGAATAATCTGCCCAGTGTTCAAAAAAGGAGATAGGCATGAATGTGGTAATTATAGACCAATTTCCCTCTTAAATGTAGCTTATAAGATTTTTGCAATCTTGTTAAATAAAAGACTTACTAATGTTGAAGATCAATTAAACGAATCCCAAGCAGGATTCAGACCTAACAGATCAACAACGGACATCATCTTCATGGTTAGGCAAATCTTTGAAAAATGTTATGAACATAACATTGATCTTCATAATACCTTCGTTGACTATACTAGAGCATTTGATTCAATCAAAAGGGAAAAAATACCAGATTGTTTAAAGCAATATAATGTTCCTTCTAAACTCATAAGATTGAAAATGCTGACGCTCACTAATAATAAAGCAAGAGTCAAATTAAACAACGAGCTCAGTGAAGAATTTGATGTATTAGTGGGTGTTAAACAAGGAGACTTATCTGCAACCGTTTTTAATATAGTTATTGACACCGTCTTGAAACAACTTGATACCAGAGGAAACATCTCAACAAGATTGAAACAAGTACTGGCATACGCAGATGATGTGATAACAGCAAGAACGAAGCAATCCTTGGTTGAAATTTATCAGTAGATTAAGACATTATCAGAACCTTTGGGTTTAATTATAAATGAAAAGAAAACAAAATACTTGCATTGCTCCCGTAAAAGTGGTAGTTCCGAAAAAATTAAGTTATATAACACCCCATTGGAATAAGTTAAGTCATTCAAATTTTTGGGATCTATAGTCAATGGAATGAATCAGATTGATGAAGAGATAAAATAAAGAATAACATTAGGTAATAAGGCATATTTTGCAAATGCTACTCTCTTTAGGAGTAAAATAATAACAAAAAACTTGAAATTAAGGTTGTACTGGACAATCATAAGACCTGTAGTGACTTACGGTAGTGAAGCATGGGTGTTGAAAAAAGCAAATAGAGAATAGCTTTTAGTCTTGGAGAGAATACTTAGGAATATTTTTGGACCTACCAAGGAAACCTCGGATTTTTGGAGGATTAAAACAAATATAGAGCTAAATAAATTAATATGTAATAAAAATATCATAAATTTTATTACATCCTTAAGACTAAGCTGGTATGGACATCTCCATAGAATGAATGAACAAAGAACAGTTAAAAAAATATGGAAATGGAAACCGTTGGGGGTTAGACCACAAGGAAAACCGAAAATGAAAAGGGAAGAAAACATCCATAGTGACTTGCGGCTAATAATGACGAATTGGAGAGGAAAAGTTAAAGACAGGAAAGAGTGGATGCGGATTGTTGAGAAGGCCAAAACTCTTCCTATAGAGTTGTAGAGTCTGATGAAGAAGAAGAAAGTCTGTAATATTCCAGATAATTCAAAAATGTTGTTATAATTCTTTAGATTATCTATGTAAATTTGTCTAAAATTATTTGTTGAATGTTTTGTTTAATATTCAGAACATTGCTCATTTTTTGAAATAATTTATATAACTAATTAACGCAAAGGCAAATAGATAAATTTCATTCAAGTCTGTTAAGTAAAACTTGAATAAATAATCTTCGTTATTGCTTAATTATTTGTGTATTCATGTTCCAATATCGTCCTTCCTTCAACCAATTTAATATTAGTAAATTAAAAATAACATATCTTATCGTCATCTTAGATGATTATGCTCTTTTTTTAACTCTACATGAGGTCAGGATCATTGTGGGCACAAAGTCATAAATTTTTGTGGACTCTGTGCGTGGGTTTATTTTCACTCGCCGTAGAATCAGATTTATTTGCAACCCAAAGTGACGGGCCTATGTAATTACGCCGTCGGGTAACAGTACACTTGACATTAATGATGAAACATCGCAAAAATAAATTTTTATTTCAACACAATAATAAAGTGACAATCAAACAACAAATCATGTGACAATCAAATCATCAAGCATGAGATCTCCGCGAGCGCTCGATAAGTGTGTCTTTTCCCATTAGATCGTGCTGGCAAAGAATGCCCCTGGCGCCCACAGAAATGAGCGGAGACCACCGCTGAAAGCAGAGGGCGAAAAATCATTCCGCGCCCGCACATCTCCGCACCTACTAAGTGCACGATTTCGTATTTTTAATTCCATTCAAATTTCAACTCCTTATTCGGTTATTTTCCGAATCGACTGATATTTTGCACATCTAATTTTTAGCATTTGCAACCGGAATCTAAAGCCCATACAACATCAATCATATGTGCATGGTGAAGTTTGTTAGTTTTTCTTTTCATTGCAGTATTTGTAAATGGGAAATGTAGCATACAATTCAAGCTTATCTACATGGGACGCTAGGAGGTAGGAGATGAGTGGTAGGGTGAAATAATTTATATAACTAATTAACGCAATTTATATAACATGCGCCTATTGTTAGTTGGTGTGCCGGCGAACAACATGACCCACATGGAGGTGTTAGTAGGGGTAATTAGTAATAGTGGGAGTTAGTGATACTAGGGTGGATAGAAGAAGAAGGGTTTGCTTTTCAATCGTCACATATATAGGAACTGGGACACTGAAATGAAAAGCTACAAATTTTATTCGACCCCGCTGGGAATTAAACCCGGAGAAACTCACTGGTGATCAAGCATGCTAGCTCTGATCTATCAGAGGGGCATAATTGTCAGTTTGATACATTACTAAACGCAACTTACTTGAACTAGTTTGACTAAGAAGTTTGATCATGTATGGGCATCTTTAGTGGGGAGATGACACAAATTTCAACTTTCGATTAGAAATGAGCGCCGTACTGTATCTAACAATACAAGCAGGGTTGTACGGAGTGACTGACTGACGTATTGATAGAAATACCCATTCGTTCACTTATTCATCAACATATACTAAGCAACTATTTAAGAAATTTTTTTAGAGTTTCCGACTAAAAAGTGTACGATAGGGTAAAATGTGATTTTCCGAACTATCGCTGTTCTCACTTCATCTTACGAATGAATTCACATAACATCTCACTCTTTATGCGGCCGAAACAGGAGGTTACGGGTTGAGTCCCGGTGAGTCGCAATTTTCACTTGGCCGTACACGATGCAAACTTCTCTCTTCAAGTAGGAACCCGGAAGTTATCAGTTAAGAAACTAAATGACATTTTCACATAATATTCTTTTCAGAAAAAACCAACTTTAAATCTCCAATAAACTGAAAATAATACAACAAAAGATAGAAATCTCTTAGATTACGGTGAACCTCACCGCCAGGTAACAGATTAATCATGTTACGTCGAATGAAAATGGGAGACGGGACCGGGATTCGAACCCGGGACCTTGAGCTCTACGCGCTCATGCGCCTACCAACTGCGCCATCCCGTTCGCCTCTCGGGCCCGTCTACCATTCTCATTCAACTTGTGAAACCCAAAGACCTCTGAGGTGGTCTCGTAGAGNTTTGGGTTTCACAAGTTGAATGAGAATGGTAGACGGGCCCGAGAGGCGAACGGGATGGCGCAGTTGGTAGGCGCATGAGCGCGTAGAGCTCAAGGTCCAGGGTTCGAATCCCGGTTCCGTCTCCCATTTTCATTCGACGTAACACAACAAGAGAATTTAAATTCACAAATAACATCAAGAATATCTTTCAACTGATATCTCATATATCACAAAAAATACATTCGGCATTTACAACTAGAGTATCAAATATATCCTGGATGATTATAAGGAAATTAAGAACTGCCGTGCACGCTTTTCATTCGAATGCATTTACTCGAACGACAGAGAAAGGGCTGAAATTTGCATTATCGTGAGACTTCTGTACATTCATATCACTGAATTCAAGATTTATTGTTTCAATAGACCCCGCCCCTAGACAAGAGAGAGAGAACCTAAAAAATTCCGCCTCTACCCAAAGGAAAACCGAAGAGAAACCCGGGTCAAGGTAATAGGGAAGTGCGTGAGGGCATCCAGATGGACAGCAAAATAGGGAACAGTTAGTTCCGCGATATTCAGTAATGAGCAAGTCAGCATTAAGGAGATATCGTTAAACGGATGGAACGGGGTCGATTCAGAACGAATGATTTCAATAGAGTCTATTGCAATTGGAAATGGTCCGGGCATGCAATCAAGAAGAACCCGAGAAGATAAAGTGAAACACTGTCCAACTATTAGAGTGGAATGTTATGGAGAGTATTTTGAAGCATAAGTTGATACGGGAGCAGAAGTATCTGTAATATCTTCTATCTGAATTATTTGAGCGGCTAAAGAGTTAATAAAATTCTCATATTGCTGATGAATAGAGAATATGTCGTGGGGCTAACTGCAAGTGTTCAGGAACCATAACGCTTGCAGATATATTTAGACGCACGGCGACTGAATTCACTGACTATCACATCGAGAACAACATCCAAAATTGAAGAGTTACTGCAGAAACCACTCGGTGGAACCCAGTGGTTTAGGAATACTGATCTTGCGGCTGCAAACTGGAAGATGACAATTCACACAGAGTATATGCAATATACATGTTTCTTGAGGGCATATCACGTGTTTGCACGTGAACCATTTGGTTTGAAAAATTCCTGAAGTGAGCTTATTCAGTGTCTGTCGTCGCGTTTGGAGGGAAGTGTAGATGAATTGTAATCTATTTTTTGTGGATGACGTAGTCGTATACTAGAAGACTTGGCACGACCACCAAAACCATTTAAGGAATTTATTTACTGTGTTACGTGCAAACAATATCTGCCTTAATCTAGAAAAATCCTGTTTTTGTATGAATGAAATCTGGATTACAAAGTTTCCAGGGAGGGGACGACAACAAAGACAACAAGTATGGGGGAATTAAATAAAATTAGATCTCCGAAGAATAAAAAGGAATTACGATCATATTTGGATACATGTAACTATTACGCAATATTTTATCCGACGTATTTGTTAATGTGAGTTCCACATCTTTATTTGCTAAAATAGGAACAAAAATGGCAAAGCACGGAAACAAATTAGAATGTATTTAACGATATAAACGCGATGTTCTACAAAGTGTATTGTTTGGCTCATCCAAATTACGAGAAGAAAATTATTCTACAAGTCCATAGAAGTGACCTGACAATTGCGGGAATATTGACTCAAGAAATTTATGGTCGACAAAAGGAAACTGCTATAGTAGTTGGACATTAAAGGGGTCGGAATTAAGATATTCCGTGTTTGAGAAGGAACGGAACGCTATAGTTCGGCTCGTCTTTTAGGTCGTTTGTGATCGGAACGCACCACAAAGCATTTACATTCCTATCGAGATGTCATCTCAATAACGACAGACTTATGAGATGGGTGATGTGGTTACAAAAGTTCAAGGTTTCTTGAGCCGCAGCACTACAAAAATCCTGTATCTAAATATTGAAATTAGCAATGTTGAGGTACAAAAATAAAGTTGATATCTCAATCAGTTCGTGAGAAATACCGAAATAGCGAAAATGAAAAGTAATGGAAATGAGGGATGGGACCTGAAAATAAGGAAACACCAAAACTTTAAAACCTCCAACTTTATTGGATAACATTTTTACTGGATGTTATAATAAACGTAGACCACTTGGTAGTGTTAACCATTCCATATTCTGTAATGTTATTTTAATCTACAAACTTTGCTACTTTCCATTTATTTTACTTCGAAACTTACAGCACAAAAGAGTTGTGTTATTTATTTCGTTCAGAAACATTACTCTCGTTACTGCCATATTTATATTTCACTATCTTCAGATCTCATTGCTTTTGCGGTAGTGGACCGTGAGTTCATTATACATCTCCGAGATACGTTTTTGAATACGACTATAACTCTGTACTAAGTTCTACTTTTGAATTTCAGTAATCGAGGGATAAGAAAGCTGAATCACTTGAAACTCACTAGGAAAACTTCTTTAAATTTATCTAAAAAAATTCATTATATGATTAGTACAGAATATTGCTCTGTATTTTGAAATACAGCGGAAGCACCGTCGCATTCATCCAGATCCCCAAACGTTTTCGTCTAATAGATCCCGTAATTTATTACAAATTCATCAACTTCATGTATGTTTTTTTTACATTTAACCCAAGTATATTCTTACACTAAATCAATGCGCAAGGTAAGTAACTCTTTCAATGAAATGAGCCTAATGCTTTGTTAGCAAATTTTCAATATTTGGCTGCTATCCAGTCAGATTTTGCCTTAAATCTCCTTGGTCAGTGAAACCGTTTTCCACGAAAGAGGAAGATGGAAATGCTGTCAAAACCTTTCTCGCGATTGTTCATAACGCAGGATAAGTAACAGATATGTCTCTCTGAAACCAGAATGACTGATTCAAATACTATGTCATAAGCACCTGTTGCAATCAGGTGCTCAAATGTGTACCATGCCAAGTAGACCCTCAAAAAGCAAGAGAAAGAAAACTCATAAGGATACAATTTTGAATATTTACCATTTTGTTATAATTAATAAAATAGTTTTTTATATAGCTTTAATTTCTATTCTAAAGAACACTAATTTAATGAGTTTAATTAAAAAATGTATGTTATTTAATGTTTTCTAATTTTGAGAATAGTGAATAACTGTCACGGTCAAGGCATAAGTAAAGAATTAATGAAACGTCAAGATGCAAGTGAAAATCGAAAAATATTGTTGAAATTATGCCATGAAGTCATTCATTTTTACATTAGATAAGCGAAAATCGTATATACAGCTTTAATGAAAAAGAAAATTTAAGGTGTGTTTTCATGAGAGACTCAACAGCAGCCATCGATAACTGTCCTTTGGTTACAAAAATTGCTAATCACACAATTTGTTAGACGGTCTTCGGGTACAACCTGCGCAATATCTGGGTAGCACCTATTGCACTCTCAATGTCAGGTTAAAAATATTATAATTTAGTAACTAATTACAACTAAGAACATAATTGTAATTAATAAATTAACTTATCTTATTATTATTATTAATGAATGTAAATCAATAGTTTCCATAACGCGAAAAAATATAATTTTTTTGTGAGAAACAATTTCGGTGTATACTTTTGACTAGAAAGTATACTAAAACACATTTCCCACGATTCATTACTAAGTGATTAATGCTTAAAATGCTATGAATTTTATTGTTGGTGTCTGTTTTGGAGCCAATTAATACGATTTTCATTTGAGCAACCGATTGCTACAAATTTTTGCATCGATTTGCGTTAAGGAATATTGTCATAGGATTACCCATACAGTTTGTACCGTGCAACAAATGTTATTCATGTACGTATGTATTTTTGTTAGGTCTCTCTTTTGCTTCATTGTATGCACAAATAGTATGCACAAATAATGGTATACCGAACGTGGGATTTTTGTAAGAGCGTTGTGTATGGTTCACATTTGATTATTTTTTTCAGTCTCACTCTGATGAAAATGATCGTTCATATGGTGCTTGGAAATGTCAGATTCCATCGATAAATTACGATAAATAACATCCTGCTGACTTCACCTAATATCAGTTTAAGCAATACATAACGAACAATAGATAAGCTGATACAAACGATCTTCGCTTTAGGGAAAAAGTTGTTTTGTAAGAGTACAAATTGTTCAAACCTTCTATTTAGTTGGATTGAAGGTATTACAGTAATTTTAAAAGAAGGAATAAAACTCTTGCTGTAATCAACGATAAAATGCAAGTAATGACTGTGAATTGTGAGTATAGCGTTATCTCTTCTTAGGAAAGAAATTTTTTTTTAGATCTCCAGTCGTAAGACAAATGCAATATTCCACAGACGAATGAGTAAAATATTTTGTTAGAAGGGGGAAATCTTAAATCTAACTACGTCACTTACACTGATATCAAAATCCGTTCATCAAAAAGGCTCTTTTCTAGCTTACTGCAAACCCATTAATAAATAATAATGAACTAATCAATTGGAAAAATTCTAATTTGAATGATTTATAAGTCCACAAAATAATCCACAGGATGTTGACATATTATCGTGAAACATGGAAGCACAGATTATCCGTCGCCAAAACTGAATTACATTTTGCGAAATTTAAAATCGACTCAACGTTCACCGTGTAGTATACAAACTACAAGACTTCGTTAAAAAATACGCTCGTAAAATCACAAGGTTTAGTCATCGTCCACATAGTAACATTTCCATCTTCCCGTTCGACTTCAATTACCTTTATGAATAAAAAAATCATTTGGAAGAAAATTTAGAAATTTGTTTAGAAGTTCATTCTGTTTAGACTTCATACCATTTTACGCAATTTGCAATTTTACTCTAAACGTGAACTTTTTTTCTGTTCCACTATTACTTGAATAGAAAATGATAATGTTCACTTGTTTTTGACAACATTATTGAGATAAAAAGTATATTATACTAAACAACTTTATGTAATATTTTACGGCATAAATTTTCAGCATGTTATGTAGTTTGGATATATGAATAACCAGGGTTAAAATTTTTAAATGGGTTAAGATTTGTAAGTTATTTTCCCTAAGGGTAAGTAAAAGCTCTTTGGAAAGATTCCAGTGTGAAATTTTTGTCTCGAGATGAGAATGGAAGCATTTTTGGCACCTTTTTTACTTTTTTTGGTACCTTTATTCCTTATTTTCCCAACCGTGCTCATAATCCCCTTTTTACTGCAGTTTTTCAATGATCTTCTAGAGCGCATATTATCTTTATAGGAGAAATGACATGGTTTCGAACCAATATCAAATATTTAATTAATTTTAATTAATATTTCCTCTGCTGTCAGTGAACATGCAAATTGCAAGCCTATCTTATTTAGTAAACTGGATACTCCCTTCAGGAGCCATTATACAATTGCAAGAGCAAGGTCCCTAAAATAAATCCAAAAAGATATGTTTATATATTATTTTTTCCTTCTTCTGATGTACTCATTTGTAACTCAAAGATTTAGAATAAGGGCAAGATGATTTCTCGAACTAGTTGAGTAAACTAGCACCTTTTTGTCATTTCTCCCCCTTACTTTAGCACCTTTACCTTTCCTTTCTTTCACATGAAATTTGCACCTGAAAATCCTAATAATGTTAGTAGCGTTCTAGTGGCGGTATTATGCGTCGAATCAAAAAATTGATGAGGTACAAAGTTGTTTAATTAATCGTCTACTATCATTTAGTAAAGAAATGTATTTGGTCTATAACACATAGAAAATAATACATTAAAAAGAGTAGATTTTTTGAAAATGCTTAGTTATGCGGTAGAGTTATCTTTACGTAAACTGAAATTCGGATTCAGCGTATCAGTAAGAACAAAAAAATTTCCAGAATTTTACTTACTTGGTAGAGCGTACTTCGGTTCACAATTGAACTAATTGTGTACTTGGAAGGATTTACAAGTTCCATTTCACGTCTTTCGCTTTGTCAGATAAGCGTAAATTTCTTGCAACTAAATGGATATGCATATTGGTAAAGGTCAGATGTGTTACCAGAAACGTAAATTGTATTGATAAGGAGTGAATAGTAACAACCTTAGAAACTGATACATTATTGAATATGTATACGTGAAAATGGACCTACGTTTCTAGAAACTTATAATTACAAATAGCAAATATACGAAATTGTATATCGGGTATAATAATACACGCATATGCTTTTTTAGAGTTATATAGTTAACTACATGTTAAACATATTCCTTTAGAACGGGACTCAGATCTCTACGCTCCTCACCACCACCACTTCGTATACCCAGTAGGTTCTTCCCCGTTACATTCAAGTGATGTCATCGATATCTCCGAATGCATGCAGCACTCGAGGGTACAAAAGTGGCTATCTCCTGCTCTCCAGATACTGAGTGGCCTTCAGAAAAAAATCGAAGTGATAACAAGTTCATTCTCATTGTAGGACAAGGTGAGATTGTCTAGATAACTGCAGATTACTCTTCTGAAAATATTTACCAATGTTCACTTCCAAGAATGATGGATGGATTGAAGAAATCAATGTGAAGCTCATTTTCGTGGTGTCATTTATATAATCTCAGTGATAAATCTGTCCCTAGTCCATTCCAATTTTTGTCTGAGATTCAATATTCACATACATTTTATTGAGTAGTGCTATATAGCAATTTTATGGAAATTTCATAATGTGAGATCTGTAACATAAATACTAAATATTATTCTGTAAAATTATATGACCTTTCAATTTTATTCCCATGCGCTGTAGATTCACATGAACGTAGATTCCCATGCTTGTAGATGATTATATTCCCCATCACTAAATTTTCAATGAAAACAATTCTTGACCAAAAGTGCTACTCACGTCGGATTATACTCGTTTTAATGACTCTGTTAATGTAACTAAAATAAATATACGTTCAAATTTATAACGACATATTTATAAAATAAAATCCAAAAATGATACGTAGTATTCTAAAGATCGAGCAATAAGGGAAAGAAACCAGTGGAGCAAAGCCATTGTTCATACTTTCTCATTTACGAATGTAAGTAATAATTGTCATCAATGATAGGATTTTAAGGAACAAATTTCATATGAAATAAAGGCAAGGAATGGGTGCTACAATAAGGGGAAAATGCACAAAAAGATATTCTTTTACTCAACCAATTCGAGAAATCCTCCTATTATAATCCTTTCACGTACGAATAAGTACAGTAGAACATCTCTTAACCGGCATCTCATCAACCAGTCTTCGGATTCAAAGGCCTATCCCGTGGAAATTTTTTTCTCTCTTTCAGCGCACAATAGCTAGCCTCAATAAACTGAGCACCCCAACTTTATTTAAACAAAACAAAAATTAGCATATAATTTACTTTTAATAAAGTGCAATTTGCCCCCAAAAATATTTTTTTGTGGTACACGCATGGTACAGCCATAATTTCAATTTAAACTGTGGGGGCTTGATCTTAAGCTAGCACCCCTACATTCACGTAATAGTAACATTTTCAGATATTTCAAATTTTTCTTTCCTTCTCTTTTTTCCTTCCTCTTACGTTCTTTACTTTCTTTTCCTTTCCCTTCTTTTTCTTTCTCTGTGTTCTCACTTCACTTTTTTCTTTTTTTCTTCTACACTTTTCATTTCTCTCTCTTTTTCTTTTTCCTATTTTCTTTTTCTCCGTTTGTTTAACTTTCTTTTTCATTTCTCTTATTTCTGTATTTTATTCCTTCTTTTACTTTCGCCATCATTTTTCTTTCCCTTCCTTTTCTATTTTCTCTCTATTTGTTCTTCCTTTTTATTGTTTTATTTGTTTTATTTTCTAGTTCTTTGTTTTTCTTTATCTTGCTTCGTTTAACTCTTTCTTTCCTTCCTTCCTTCCTTCTTTCTTTCTTATTTTACTTTTTCCTTGTAATTCTTCTTTTAATTAACTCTTCCTATTTGTTTCTCTTTATTGCCATCCTAATTCCTCTTTATTTCTTTCATTATTTCTTATGCTGTCTTTTTCATTCTTTTTTCGTTTTCTACTTGTTCTTCTCTCCTTTTTCTTCTTCTCTTTTCTCCCAAATTTCTGTTTTCCTCTTCGTACATTTTTCTTTTATTTTCATTTATCTTCCCTTTTCCTTTGACTTTTTTTTCATTTTACTATCCTTTCTCTATTTCTAATTCTTTTTTCTTTTCTTCTTGCATTCTTTTTTATTCCATCTTTTCTCATACTTTACTTGCTTTCTTTTTTGTCTTTTCTTTCTTCTTTTTATTTCCTCTTTTTGCTCTTTTTTTCCTTTTCTTTTCTTTTCCTTTTTCTATAATTTTTCTTTTTTGCTCATTTTCTTTTCCTGTCATTTTACATCTATTATTTTCTTTTTCTATTTTATATCCTTAATTTCATTTCTTTCTTTTTTCTTGCATTCTTTTTCGTTCTTTCTTTCTGTATTGTTTCTTATTTGCCTTTACTTCGTGTTATCTCCCCCTTTCTTTTATGTTTTTTTTTCTTTTTCTCCAAAATTTGTTTTCATTTTTATATATTTTTATTTTATTTTCTTTTTCCCTTATTACTATACTTTCTCTATTTCTAAACCTTTCCTTACTTTTTTCTTCTTTTTTACTTTCTTTCCTGTTTTCTCCTTCTCTTTTTCCATATTTTACTTCCTTACTTTTTTGTATTTTCTTTCTTTTTCTTTCGTGTTATTGGCTCATATTTTCTTTTTCTTTCATTTTCCTGTTTCCATCATTTTCTTTTTTCCATCATTTAGTTTCTTTTCTTTTTCTATTTTAAATTCCTAATTTCATTTCTTTCTTTTCTTTTGCTTTCATTTTCGTTCTTTCTTTTCATTTCCAGTATCTTTTCACATTTTCGCTTGTTCTTTTGTCTTTCCATCTTATTTTTAATTCATTTTTCTTTTATCTTTCATTTTTATTTCTTTTTTCCTTCCTTTTTCCTTCTATATCTTCGCAATTTCTTTTCCTTGTTATTATCAATTCTTTCGTTCCCTTCTTTTTTTGCTACTTTGTTTTTTCCGTTGGTTTCTTTTTTGTTTTTCTTTCTTACTCTTTTTTATTCCTTGTCTTTTATTCTTTTCCTATCTCTCTTTTTCTCATCTTCTCTCTTTTTTACGTTTTAGTTTCTTTCTCTTCTTTTATCCTTTTTTCTGAGTTTTTTACATTTTTAATTTTACTTTCTTTACGTTTTGTATAGTCATTTTTCTTTCTTTTATTTTTGTTCTTTCTAAATCATATTTTAATTATATTTTCCTATTTGTTTATCGTTTCTTCCTAATTTCTTTATTTTTCTGTAATATTTTCTTACTTCGTTTTCCGTCCTTTCTTATCCTTTTTTATTTTTTACCTGCTTTCATTTTTTCTATCCTTTATTTTTTTTCATTCATTCTTTAATTTTTTTATTCTTTTTCTTTGTTGTCTTTTTTACTCTTTTTATTTACGTTTCTATTTTCCTTTTCTCTATTTGTCTTCTTTCTTTTATATCTTTCTCTTAATTTTGCTTTTTGAATTTTTCTTACTGTTTCGTTTTCATTTTCCTTCTTCTTTCTTTGTTTTTGATATTTTTTACTTTTTTTGTTTCATCTTTTATTTCCTTTTACTATTTCTTTTTTCTTCCTTTTTCTTTCTCTTTTCTTTCTTTTTTCAGTTTATTCTTATTCTTTCTTTTTTCTTCGTTCTTTTCTCTTCTTTGGTTCTCTTTCTTTTTTCAACTTTCCTTTATTTTCTTTCACTATTATTTTTGTTTTTCTTTTCCTTTTATTTTCTTATTCTATCTTTCTTTTCTTTTTTCATCCTTTTTCTTTACTAATTTTATTCCTTCTTTTCATTTATCTTGGTTTCATGTTTGCGTACATCTTTTTTCTTTACTTTCTCTACCTTTTTGTAAGTTCTATTTCTTTTTCATTTTTCCTTTCTTTTATCTTTCTCTGTAGTTCGTTCTGTTTCGTTCTATTTCTTTTCCCTTCTTTTTTCATTTTCTTTCGTTTTCTTTTTTCGTCTTCTTTGTCTTTTTTCATTCTCTTTCTTGTTCATTCCTTCTTTTCCCTATCTCGTTTTCCACTTCTTGTTTTGCTTTATCTTCTTTTTTCTTTCTTTCTTCCTTTTTGGTTTTTCTTCTTTTTTCTTTCTACATTTTACTCTTTTACATTTATTTTGTTTTTTCTTTTTTTTCTGCTTCTGATAGTTGCTCCCACTTCCTCTATTATCTTGTCTTTTTTGTGCCTTAATTATATGCACGGTCACTATTCGCTGAAAGTCTTCATGTATGAAGCACTGTTTCCCGATCCGTGACATTAAAGATAGGCGATCGAGATCTTAGTGAATAGCGTAGATATATCCTACACGATCGGCATATTCCTACAATCCATATTCATAGCAAGACGTTCAGTGAAAAACTCCTACTCTCAATCAACCAATAAATATTGATAATACAAGTGAAAAATGGGGATATCTCATTTTATGAACTCTATTTCTGCAAGACATAGTTTTTTAGGTGTGTGACATTTTTCCTGCTATGTAAAGAAATGTATATTGACAGGAAGTAAAAGAGAAAAAAATTCTAGAATATCAACGCATCTATTCTCGTAGTCTGACAATTGAGAGGAGGGAGCTGGAAGAAGAGGTGAAGGAGTTGGTGAAGGGGCAGGAGGAAAATGTGAGGTCAGATGTGAAGCTAGGAGAGAACCGAAGTAATGTTTTCCAGACGGTTTCAGGTTTAAACCGTGCTGGGTAAAGTCCTTGGCAGTCAGATGTTGCAAATCAAAAATGTGATTTTTGTGTCTGCCAGGTGATGTTTCAGGGGTTATGTTTGCGAGTTAATTTCGTGGTTTATTTGTGGAAGGTAAAAGCGTGAAGGCAGGCTAGAGAGTGCTATGTTTCTGTGCTAAGAAACCGTTTTTAATTTTTGTAAATGTTTATAAGCATTGAAATAACCTCCCAAGTTAATATCGTTCTGCCCTTCTATAATGATTACTGTGTCCCGCTCTGTGAGAATCTTAGCGTGGATGTCCAGTTCTCGAATAACTTCAGTTTGCTTTACACTTTACATGGAGTTACCATTAATTAAGGAGCATTGTGTCATTTCATTTGCATTTTTTTAAAATAACTTATTTCTTTTTCGGGTATTTTCATACCAAGTATAATTGTAATAATTTCCTCTGTATCAAAGGAATTAATTTAGTTTCCTCATCCTTAATTATAACTAAATATGTCAACTAAAAAATTCTACAATCAAATTAAAGATTATATACTATCCCTAAAGTGTTCATTACTAATCTTTTAACTTATTTACGTTTTTATTTTATCCCCAAACTAAACTCTTGCAGAAAAATTACTGTCCACATATTGCATAAAAGTGTGCAGCTTTCACGAGAGCGCCTATTGACGTCAAAGAACAAATCTCTTCACAATTTCTCAAAACTTCTTTGATGCTATTGAATTGTTTGAGAAACTCCGGTCGTTGCTAGGATGTGTTCGCGCAATTTCTTCATCATCGCTGTTCGCATAACGCCAAAGAGAGGAAACATCAATCAGGAATAACGAACAAGAGTCAATTCCGGATCAGAACAAGTTTACCTGAAGAAGGACAACCACGGAGAAGGCTATCGAGCAGAGTTCACGCTTTCTCAAGAAGGAAGTAGGAAGAAAACGGAGAAGGAAGGTAGAGGATATAGGGGATATGGAGGAAGTAGATTAAAAAGGAAGTGGAAAAATGATGAGAAAGCAAGAATAAAGAGGAGAAGATGCAGAGTAATAGTTTCGCCGCTTTCCTATTTTTCTCCATGTTACACGTGAGGAAGGGAAAGTGAATCCTTACGATTTATTTTTTTCAAATTGATAGTTATTTACCCAATCACACGACTGTCATATTTTAATTGAATTCATCGATATTTGAGTGCAAATTGGAATAATCCCCTAACATTTCGGGCTTTCCATTCATGAGAAAAGTTGACTGCAGTCAACTCCTGGCTGACTAGTAAACTTCGCTCGGAAACGCAAATGGAATGGAAAAGTGGTGCAGAAGTCGACTTCTGGGTTCACGCATGCGCGTTGGGTTACTGGAATGTTTTTTCTGAGGTAACGTGTCACAAAATGCTTCATAAACAATGAATAAGTTGGCGATTCTTCTAATTCGAATCTTCTGACTGGACGCAATTCTCATCCTCAGCTCAGCGCGATTCTTCTGAGTCTTTGTGATACTGTCGATTATTCTGACTGCGCTCAACTCTCCTCCTCAGTGAAGTCAAGCGAAGTTGACTAGTCAACTTTTTTCATGAATGGAATACTCTCAAATTTGACTGTATTCGACTACAGTTAGCAGTTGGCGTAACTGGAAAGACCCAATTAATGAAATTAAATGAATCGATCCGTGTAATATAATTTTTCCATTGATAGAAAACCGTTTCATTTGTGATAACATTCATTCTTTCACGTCGTTGTTCTTTTTATCATGTTTCCTGTATGATTTAACATATCTTACGTATTGTCTCAAAAAACGTAAGATATCACTTTATTAGATTTACATCCTAACTAATATATTATTTCACGTATCATTCAGAATGTGGAATAGCCTACCTTGCCTGTTCAGTCGAGTTTTTGTTAGAATACGATTTACACTTGGTAATAATTTAACGTAGACAAAAACAGCACTTGTACATACAAAAACCGTCAACCTTTGTTATCACATTTGCGGTCATGGAATTTAAGGGAACAAAACTATAATAGTGCAATGCAGATATTCTAGAGTTTTTTGATTGGTCTTTATTTCCTGTCTTTTTCTTAGAAAATGTGATATAGTCAGGTGCAATGTTGATTTTTTCACATAACAGGACAAAATAGTCGTACAAATAAAACAAAATAACGTTGTCTTTCAGAAATAGAATCCATAAAATGAGATATCCCAATTTTTCATTTGTATTACCAGTATTTATTGGTTGATCCAGAGTAAGTGCATTTTTGAAGGTCTTTCTATGAATATGGATTGTAGGAATATGTCGATCATTGCTGGGATGTGTCTGCGCTATTCACTTACCTTTAATGTCACGGAAATTGAGGAACAAAGCATCATACATGGACACTTTCAGCGTATAGAGTTCGTGCGTCATAACAAGGTAAAAACAAAAAGGGTAAGATGTTGGAGGAAGGTGGGGGAGGAAGATGAATTAGAAGAAAATGACAAAGAAGAAATAAGACAAGTGGAAAATCAGATCATCATCATCATCATCCTCTTCCTACTTTTCTTCAAGGTTTCCAAATGATAGTAGTTTTCCTAAAGTCAGCGTGGCTCAGTGGGTAGAGCGCTGAGCCTATGGCTGGATGGCTGGAGTTCAAACCTCGGTGAGGTGGGGATTTTCATCACACCCCAACATCCAGCCTGACTCTCTTCTGCTGTAAAATGAGTACCAGGGTATATGCTGGGGTCAAACCGGTCGGATCGAGATACTAGCCACATCTCCTCTTTCTAGTACCGAGGTCAAATAATTGCGAAGCTCTAATCTCCGCGAACCCCATAGACCTTCGGGGCCTGTTTGACTTTTGAGCTGTTCTCCTTATGACATCATTTTCATATTTTAATTCAATTCACTTATATTATATAAAGGAATCCATTTTCTGCGTGATTCTTACATGAAGGAAGAAAAAAAAGGAAGAAATCTGTATAATGTAATGCACCCATTTTAAGAAATTCTTTTCGTTTTGTGATAGAATTATGACTTTTGGATAATTGTTCTTGACTTCATGTATTATTTTAAATATTTATATACTTTTAACAAGATCATTCAACCTACTATATGTCTTAATTATAGACAATCATTCAATCAACTCACAGAATTACTCTTTTCTAAGACTTCATTTACTAAAGATGTTATAGGTTCTCTTTCATTAAACACACTTGATTACAGGTTCGCCTACGTTTCGAGGTGTATTGACCTCATCATCAGGGCTATTAAGGAATACATAAAAGCAGATAATTTAACAGGTTCAAATCAATATTACATACATATAAACCCTATGTCAATTAACAACACTTCTTTTAGACTCAACATATTCACAATATAACTAGAGTGTTTCAATATTAATTTATGTACAATTAAAAACATGCTAGAAGGTTGAGAAATGTTCAACCTTCCCTGTCAAGTGCTTCTCATGAGTTGTTACATGAATTTTCAGTTTGAGAAACATTAGCATAAAAAATCTGTACTAACAACTTAACAAATTAAAACTTAACTTTATTTTTAGTAAAAAGAATAAACCGTCATTATGTTTGGTGAATATATTGCTTTCTAACTGTGTATTTATGTTATTGTTTGTTTTTATGAAAAATCTCTAAAATTAGTCTTTTGAAAAGATTCTCTTCCTTACTGAATTCTTGTGTTTCCAAAATTCATAATATGTTTATTCTTTTTACAATGGTGGCTTATGCCACTTTTATTTTCATTCTGATTTTTAAATTTCTTGGTAAAATAATTTAATACTCTTGTAGCTAAAAGTCGTTTTGTTTGTCCAAAATATTTCATGCTACTGTCTTCACATGGAATTGAATAGACTATATTGTTTTGATCTAGTGTTTCTATTTTGTCTTTTTGACTTTTAACAGATTCAACTTTATTGATCAGACTGTATACTATAGTTACTTTGAAATCTTCCATTATTTTTCTTAATTCACTATTTATATTATGAATAAACGGCAAAACAATAATTCTTTTAGTATCCAATGTATCATCCTTTTCAATTTTGTTTCTATTAAATTCTTTATATGCTTTCATGTTATAAAATTGTTCTATGGTTCTATTTATTAAGTTTCTTAAATAATCATTCATTAATAGGATCCTTTTCACTTCTATTATATTATCTTTTTTTAATCTTTCATGAGATAGATTTTCAACTTTATTTAGTAAATTGATCATAATATTCGTTTTCATAAAAAATTTGATTGAATGATTGTGTATAATTAAGACATAGTAGGTTGAATGATCTTGTTAAAATATAATAAGACAATCGAAATATAAATACTGTAACATTTATATACTTCGTTTCTTAAATATAAGTCTTGATTCATAAACTATAGATTATTTTGATATTGTGTACATTTACTTCAATAATAATACACATTTCTAAGTTTCAAAATGATGCTCCAAAAATAACTGTCTTATGATCTCCGAACAAGCACTCGAATATTTCGAAGTCGGAAATATTCCATGAAATAACACGAAGTACATGCAATAAAATACCTGAACTTGAGTGAAGTTTCAAGTGAAATTCTCGAATGAAGTTCCTGAGTAAGTCAACGCTACTCCTGTTTGGTTTCGAAATACATCGACTCATGTTGATCTATATTTTAATTTTAGTTTAGTCTGGGAATTATATATATTAAGACCGTGGATTAATTTAAGTAACAAATAAACCACGATCTCAAAAATATAATAAAAAATAAGTGTATGAAAGTAAAACACGTAAAAGAACACGTAGAGCGGTGTCCGTGGCGAACAAGGGAAAAGAAAGGCGGCTGACATCAGAGGTTCAGTAGACGCACAAAAGCATCATAAAAAAACCTTTTTTTAAAAAAATATCAAAGACCGCGACCGGGTGCAGGCACACCAGCGACAAGTTGGAACTTGAATGGATCTTTCAGAATACCCAAAATCTAAATTCAATGTAAAAGACGGAACGCAAGGGCGGACGTAAGGGAATAGTCGTATCCCCAAGCTACTTCGGGTAGAGCGTGTGAACGACGAAAAAAACCGCGAAGGGAGGCATATGTCTCTTGGGACACGGCTCCCAAAAAGAGGCGAGATTTTAAAAAGGGAAATTTTGCCAACGGTTTCGGCATACTACAAAAAGGGACTAAATTCAAAAGAAGTCATAAAGTAGGGTCAAAGAAGGAGCCGACGGACACCAGTTGCAACTCGCAGAGGGAGCGGCACATCCTCAAATGCGACGCAGTGTCATAAAAACATAAACTGAGAGGCGAAGGAACTTTGCCGCGGACGTAACTGCGTAGGGAAAATTTAACAAAGAGCATTGTTCCAGAAATAACAAAATGGCCAACCGACCTTCTTTTAGAAACATAGTTAGTCTAGAGATAAAGAAACATTCAACAACCAATCAAAATTCAGTGTAGGCGGAGCCAAAATAGCGATTGGTAACAGGCTACAGAAACACACCTCTTTTGGAATATATCCAATAGAAATTGTGGGGGGGCTGAAAAAACATGAAACTTTACTTGGGAGTGCTCAAAAGTAGGGGTATACCACGTGATCAATATTTGTAGATAAAAAGCAGGACAGAAAAGTATATAGAGATTTTTGATTCTGAGAGATTCTGAGGTGAATTCTGGGAGATTCTGAGTATGATATTTGTGGAGATGCTGAGTTGATTTGTGTGGTGATCTTGATCGTTGATTCGGTGTAAACAGTCTGAGAGATTTTTTCTGAGTTGATTTTAAGAAGATTTTTTTGAGTTGATTTGGATGATGACTCTGATGTTGATTGTTGGTGGTGGATTGTGAAGATGATTTTGATTTTGGAGTTGATTTTAATGAGGGTGGATTTTTGAGTGTTGTTGTGGTGAGATAGTGGTGACAATCGTAGAGTTGAGTTGTTTTTGGATGGGCGGTGATACAGCGATTAACGATTTTCTGTAAAGTGAAGTGGTGCGAAATTGACTCATATTATGGCCATTATAACACAAATAGGGCCTAGAGTGAATTATTGGTAGGAAGGAAACACAACGCGCAAATTGATTAAATGAACTGAAGTTAATTGGAACAGGTCCGCCGTAGAGCCCAAGGTGATCATCGGTGCGAGTGACTATCGTAGAAATACCATAAATCAGCGTAATGAATAGTGAATGTAGGTGAGTCGTGGTGAACCATGTCTGTTAATTTCTGCGTTAGAGACAGCATCGTTGTGGCTTAATAATCAGTATCGTGAAATCACGAGGTCGGCTACGAGCAGGCATGCGAAAAAGCATTAACTGAAAAAAACGGCCAAAATTAAACTAAATGTTGCCAACAACGAAAGAGTAATGAAATAAGGATTAAAAAGAGCAACGTGGTCACGACACGTCCGTGAGAAGTATAGGGTCAATGCACTAGGAACACATAGTACATCGAACTGTGGCGGTGCGCGAAGACTTACCATTCCAGAATATCACACTAATGACGAGTGAACTCCTGTGACTCTACCCGTCCTACATCAACGGACAGCTGGTATGTGATGATAAAGGGCAACAAAGAGTGAAAATTGTGTTAAGGCCTAGAATAATAATAAAAAATTATTAGTGTATTAAATGTCAGCAGGTCATGGGTTTTAATGTAATGTGTTGTAATGTGTGATCCTCGAACATCTGAACAAATCACCGCAGAAATTGGTGAGTACCCGGGGAAAGGAACAATTCCAATATCGCAGTAGGCGTAAGAATGTGTGGAATCATCATCGTTAAAATGTCATGTCAAAATAGTGTATCTGGAATTAATAAACTATGTTTGTTTGCTGCTTGAACACAAGAGTACAGTGTTTTAATTGTAAGTGGCTCCCATAGGAGTCGGTTCCCTCCCCTTTGGTAACATTTTGAACAAAGAATTTTTTTATACATATTTTATCGTTAATTAATTGTTTAATACGAATATTCCCAGACTAAACTAAAATTAAAATAATTAAAATAATTAAATATATATTATTATTTTCGATCATTACCTATTTAAGAGAGCGATTGAACTTGAGCATCTTCATGACGTCCTTGCACCATTCTTTCTTTCTTCCCAAACTCTCTTCATGAGTTCACCGTGTTCTCTCTTCCTCTCCGCTGTCCATTCCTTTCCTCTTCTTCTTATACCTATATTTTATTCAAATTTATGTTTCTTTACAGTGTTCCTAAATTTTTCCCGATCATTGAAGTCATTTTCTGTAATGTGCATTTGTCTGAGGTCCTCTTCTGTTTCATTTAACCATTTTGATTTAATTTTGCTGGATTTTGTAATGTCAAATAATCTTTTTGTGATTCTGTTTTGGACTATTCTATGTATGTGTCCATAAAACTTAGCTCTCCTTTTCCTGAAGTTGTTTGTAATTGTTTCCGTATGTTTGTATATGTCTGATGTCGGTCGTTTAATCCATATCTCGTCTTTCATTATTGGTCCAAATATTTTTGGAGGCATTTTCTTTCTTGTTTTTCAATATCTTTAATTTTTGTTTGGCCCTGTATAAGTGTAGTTCCAGCTGCGTATAATTCTTCAGGAAGTACGACTGTTTTGTAATGTCTCAGTTTTGCCTTCACTGATATTGATTTTTTGTTATAATGGTTCCAGGTGAGTTTATAGGCGTTTTGCAATTTTGTGGTGCGTACTAGGTTTGTAGTGAGGTTCAGTCCTGATGGTTCGATGATTTATCCTAGATATTTGAAGTGGGGGACTTTTGATACATTTCCGTAACATGTTACTATGGGGAGGTTATTTGATGGTGACCGTTCTATGAATTGTGTTTTTTCAAAGGAGATTAGGTCAGTTTTCTGAGGTATTTCATACAGTTTTTCTAGAGCATGTTTTGCTTCTTCTCTGTTGTTTGAAAGGATGGTGAGATCATCTGCTACTTCCACTTACTTGTGCCATGCTCCTTCCTTTCTCTTTTCTGACCTCCCTTGGTCACCTCTTGTTCTTTTCGATCCCGACGCCATTAGGGCTAGGGTATCTTTCATTTTCCTCTTCCCCCAGGGGACTTACATCTAGTAAGTACGTGTTTGACAAACACGGGACCCCGAGCTGAGTGTGGCACTGCTTCCACTTACTTGTGCCATGCTCCTTCCTTTCTCTAATCTGACCTCCCTTGGTCACCTCTTGTTCTTTTCGATCCCTACGCTATTAGGGCTAGGGTATCTTTCATTTTCCTCTTCCCCCAGGGGACTTACATCTAGTAAGTACGTGTTTGGCGAACACGGGGCCCCGAGCTGAGTCTGGCATTACTTCCACTTACTTGTGCCATGCTCCTTCCTTTCTCTTTTCTGACCTCCCTTGGTCACCTCTTGTTCTTTTCGATCCCGACGCTATTAGGGCTAGGGTATCTTTCATTTTCCTATTTTCTCTTCTTCTTTTTTTTTAATGTTTTTAAGAAAGTGTTTTTAGATATGATGGAATTTCTGTTTTGAGTTGTAATGCAGGAGGGTTTTTAGTGGGTATGGCTGAGTCTTTCGGCGAGTCCCACACGCGGGGAGAGTCATGTTGGCTCTCCCTAGTGCGTAACTGCATTTTCCCTACCTGTACAAGTTTTAAGGGCTCTAATGACCTTTGATGTTGACGAGCCCTAAAGCCCCACACACACAAAAAAGAGATCATCTGCAAAGGCCAAGCCTTTGATATTCATTCTTAGATCTTTTCTTTTACCAATTTGTATTCCCTTAACTTCTTTTTCCCATGTTTTAATTACTTTTTCTAGGACTACTTTAAACAAGATAGACGAGAATCCATCACGGCGAACTCCTGTATGTATTTCAAAAGGTTCAGAAATTTCTCCCATAAATTTAACTTTGGCTGTGGTGTTTGTGAGTGTTTGTTTAATGATTGATCTGGTTTTCCTGTCAATTTTGAATTCCTCTAGTGTGTTGAAGAGAGACTGCCTATCAATTGAATCGTAGGCCTTCCTAAAATCAACAAAGGTTACCACTGTATTTTTGCAAGATCTTATCTGTAAAATCTGCAGGTTCCAGATTTGTTCAATGCAGGAGCGTCCCTTACGGAAACCAGTTTGGTATTCTCCTATCTGTGGGTCTGCTTGTTGTTCCAGTCGATTAAAGAGTGCTTGCGAGAGAATTTTATATGCAACTGGAAGAAGAGAGATCCCTCTGTAATTATTTGGGTCCGATTTATCACCTTTCCTATGTAGAGGATGGATAATTGCACATTTCCATTCTGATGGGATTTGTTCAGTTTCCCAAATGTCCACTATTATTTTATGTATTCGTTGTGTGAGGTCGATGTCGTGTAATTTCCAGAGCTCTGCAATGATCCCATCTTCTCCTGGGGCTTTATCATTTTTTAACGATTTGATAATTTTTGTTATTTCTTCTAGAGAGGATGGGGTAGAATCTGGGTTGGATGTAGGTTTTTAAAATTGGGGTTTTGCTGTGGGAGGGTGGCATTTGAGAAGTATTTGGAAGTAGTCTGCTAAAATTTGGCAATTGTTCTTTGTGTTAGTTTCCAAGGTGCCATCAGGTCTACGAAAGCACAAACTTGGTGGTCGATATCCGGTTATGTTTTCCCTGAACGTCCTGTAGAAGTTCCTGGTGTTGTTTCTTATAAAATCCTGTTCTATTTCCTTCATCCGATTATTTTCGTACTCTCTTTTTACCCTGCGAACGGTTTTTGATGTTTGTTTTCTAATCCTAATGAATTCCTGCCATTTTTCAAGTGTTTTGTTCCTGTTGTAATATTTCTATGCTTTAACTCTTTCATTTATTGCTTGGTCACAAAGTTGTTCCACCATCTGTGTTTTCGCTTCCTTGGACACCTATTTCACTACTTTCTTCAAAATTTCTTCAAGCTCTTTCCTTCCTGTGGTGTTTGTTTGTTTGATTTCTTGTGCTATTTTTTGTTTGTTAAGTTTTAAATATTCAGGGTCTGGTTTGAAAGTTTGTTTGGATCGTATTGTCTTTCTCTTTGATTGGAGTTTGATTTTTATCTGTAAAAGGTGATGGTCGGACTCAAAGAATCCTTTCCTTGTCCTTACATTTAGAATTTCTTTTGAATTGTTTTTGGAGATTGCAGTGTGGTCTATCTGAAATTCACGTAGAGGAGTGTTTGGTGACTTCCATGTGTAGAGCTTACGTGTGGGTTTCTGTAACTGTGTTGACATGATTTTTAAGTTGAAAAATTCACAGAAAAGTCTTTCACCATTTTTGTTCGTTCTTTCGTGTGCGGTGTAGATTCCAGTTATCTTTCTGAAATTTCTCTCCCAGTTGTACGTTAAAATCTCCTAGGAGAATTTTCACATGATGCTTAGGGATTTTGTTTGTAGTATCCTCTAGTTGATACCAGAAGTCATATACTTTCTGTGGGTTTTTCCTGTTGTGTTCATGGGAGTTGTAGGTGCATGGGAGTTGACAAGGGTATATGCTTTGTTTGCCGACTTCAATGAAAGTGTGGATATGAATTCTGATGTAGAGTTGAAATCGATGAATGAATCCCTGATAGATTTATGAACTACAAAAGCCGTGCCGAATTGTTTGGGTCCTCCGTTGTGTTGTATGGCAGGTTTACCTTTATATATTCTGTGGTTTTCTGTATCAAAATGATTTTCATCTGTGAAATGTGTCTCTTGAATTGCTAGAATTTTTATGTTGAATTCTTTTATTGTGTTTGTGAGTTGTTTAAGTTTTCCTAGTTTGAATAAAGTGTTTACATTGAGTGTACCAATGTAATGCTTCTTTTTAGTTTTTAGAGAGTTTGAGACGCTCCGATTCTTCTCGCCATGATGTCCCTGGTCCCCCGGAATCCGATGACCAGGTGAAGTCAGTCCACTGACTGATGTCCGGGGTAGTGGATTTTTTTCCTTCTTTTCCATCATGTT
>NNCF01128943.1:134716-144835 GCA_002313205.1 Laupala kohalensis
GATCACTACCAGGTTAATTAATTTCAATAAAACACCATAAAAATATAATTAATTTAATTACTTTTGCCGCAGGTCTACTCTCATCTCAGGGTATATTATATTTTATCATGGATTCGGGCATAAGTAAGCCCCATATACAAAGTTCCTTATTAATTAGGAAACGCTTATGAAATAAAATTTTGACTTAATTAATCTTATAATTAAACATTCACGCCATGCACCCACACAAAGCATAACCCCAAAAAATTCACACGTGTTACATACAATGAAATTATTCCTACTTCTCTTACACAAAGACAGTCTTTACCAATAACTTAATAAAACCAACAAGAATTTAATTATATTAATTTAAACATTTTGACGGAAGCTCATCATTATGCAGGCCTTGGTAAAATTTATATAATAGAACAAATGTCCTGAGCGTAGACCGTTTCATTCTTTTCCTTCGCAGCACTTTTGTTTTTAAGAGTTGGCGCGGCCACTTGAAACGTTCACTAACTGGAAAGCCCCAGTTTAAGCGGATTACCTTCGTAATGGGATGGTCAGATCATTCATTCTAAAGGCACCTGGCAGATGAGACCCTCATTGGAGTCCAGCGGGTTGAAGCGCACCCCCTGTTCAGCAGTGGTAACAGCCTTCATCAGCGATCTGCGTCAATGGGCGATGACGTGCGGACACTGTTCTCGTTCTCCCCGCGAATTAAAAATTATTCTCCGACTGACTGAGCACTGTGCGACTATGGTGACTGGCACTTCTCACCATAATGAACGAAATGTCAAATTTCCGCGAAACTCGATCTTAAGTTTTCAGAATTCTCGAGCAGAAACTTTGAGTCTCCGAAAGTTACATGGCGATTATGGATTACAAAATTCATCAGACAAATCTGAATAAACTGATGAATGTCCTTGACAAAATTCATCTGAAAATCTGTTGAATTTCTTAGCATAAGTTTGAAAATAACCACAAACTTGTAGTGCTCGAAAAAATCTCCGAATTCAAAATAAAATCTCCGAAATTTGTCATCTCCAAAATCACCGAAAAAGCGTGTCTAAAAATCTCCGAAAACATCTGAAAAAGTCGTCTAAAGATCTCCGACAAAAAAGTTCTAACAAGTCGTCTCGGGCCCCCTCAGTTCTCTATTTTATCTCTTCTGTTCCCCCTCCGTACCCTCCAAAATTCTCTTATGTGACTTAATTTCAAAAACCATGTGACTGTTTCTAAACAGTCACCGTGATTTTTCCCTTCCTTCGTCAATGTTATGACTGGCTGAACTCTCCACTACCGGTTCCTATTTTCAGCCAATCCACTTGCTCCATTTCATAAAAATTTCCCCCCTTCAACATTTTCTTTCTGAATCCACCGCCTTCTTCCTAATTTTGAATCCAGCGTCTTTTCTAGAACAAAATATCAAGCTCTCGAAAGTTCCAGAACCTTTCGACCGTTGATCATTGTCTTCAAATCGTCTCTTACTTCGCCATCAGCGCCACCCACAACCCCTGGTCGGTACGTTTGTGATTCGCCGCCGCCTCCTCATAAACAATCGTGCAGCCCCTTCTTGACAAGTACGCCAAACGTATTCGCACCCACATCTGCCGTTGTATACCGCCTCACCTTTCTATCCCTTTTCACTTTTAAAAGGAGGCTTCCTTATTCCCCATCCCCTAAACATGTGCTCCCTTGTTCAGGTCATTTAATTCTCACAGCTATGGTACTAGCATCTCACCATTTTCCGTGGACGTTTATTAAACGACGCAGACGCTCGCGACTTAGGAATTTTCCCCTCTCATCCCACTTTCAAACGAAACCCGTGCGTCATTTTTCGACCGCCCACGTTCTCCGAACTTCCGTCTTTCGGACATATGTTATTCTTTCTAATTTTATTTTTATATTATTCTTAATCAAGAATTATTAGATTCTTACAATATATAGTAAAGAAAGATAAAATTCATTACGTTACATTAACAAGTATTAGGAAAAATATTAAAAGAAGTATTATAATAAACCATTGCGCACCCGAGGAGGTTGGGTTTTTAGAGAAACACACTTAAAGCACAAAAGAGGCGGTTGACGGGGTCGAGGGAGCATTCGTCTGAATACAGCCATAAAAGTATCCATCGAGAGGGAGATGTTCTNTGGGGAACTCACCACCTAGGACACCTGAAGCTTAGAGCGTCTTCCAGGGGGATGATTCAATGAATTTTTTTTTGAATTTAGATTCTTACAATTCACATTTAATACTCTCGTTTAGTTTAACGCCTTGTTACACGATACAGCAATGATTATGAACTGATTTGTAATGCCCGTACGCAGTCATTAACATAGAAATGCGTTTCTCTTTGTTCCGGGTGAACCTTTGTGGTATTTTTTAACTCTCTCGAAGAATTTCACGCGGTTATTTGTGTCTCCCGATCGATCTATATTCCTCAAAAATACCACATAACGTTTTGCCTTGTGAATTGACGGTTCCCATGGAGACACTATGTGGAATAGGGGTCTGAAATATAAAGGAGTAACGCACTAAGAGGATTACAGCTGGCACGAGGGTGTCTCTGTGGTGTGGAAATATCCTTGTAAATTCTTTTATACCTAACATCACTGTTCGACAGTTGGTCATTCATTAAAAGTACCAAGAGTCAAATTATAATAAATACCTACCATTACGCATCTCCAGATCCATTGAAATTATTGAGGAAGTGTTAACGACGGCTGTTGAAACAGTTCTGTAGTTCCAACACCGTCTGTTTTCGCTAGAGCAAAATATAGAGATTGATCTTTTAGTTGCCAACATAATTCATTTTATACTTAAAATGTACGTTTTTAAAACAAACTAAATGTGTAAAAGCATAAAAATATAAAAGTTAGGAAAGAGAAAAATATTTTGACTTGTGGTATCGAATTATTGTCTCAAAAATATATCGATTTAGCTGTTTGAAAGTATTGTAATAATAATTTATAAACAGACCTTCCCACATGAATGTCCCTTTCGATTTCTTGCCTTGAAAAGGATGGAGGAGTCTGCGCATGTGCTACACGTATATTACTTACTCGCAAACATTGTTCTCTACTGATCCTTATTCTACGAACTTTCTCTCTCTGCTGACATAATCCAGATTTTGCAGAGCGTTACTGGAAAATGGATCATTAGTCACTTCGTAATCATCGGGTGCGAGTACTGTGAATTGCTTCAGTGTAAGACAATCCATTGAGCAGTCAAATGACATGACCTGTAGATGAATACCCAGTGGAAATACCGCAGACAGTAGGGTCCGCGGTGTGATAATGCATATATACAACCCAATATATTTGTATGTCATGAAGCGAATGCTTTTGGTTTAGCACGTAACACTGGAGGACAGCTCCAAAACGTTTTTGTGTGACGGCCCCTATACCGACGGTACTCTACGATGTTTCTAGTCGCTTTCTCTAGACCGTACGGATCGAATCTACAGACGAAAGTATTCACACATTATTGCCAAGTTGAAAATACTTGAATCTAAAATTACAATCTAATTCAGAAACAAAAGCTAATAGAAAAATAATAGGAGTCTTTTCGAAGATGAGTATTTTTCAGCATTCCTTTTTCCCCTAGCACAAATGTTTAGCATTTCTATATGGATGTACATAAAATCCTGTTTGCAAATCCTATCTTCTTACAGGAAGAAATCTGATGTGTTTTCTTTTTTTATATAACAGATTAGTAGCGTTTTTGAAAAAACATTTCACTTGGTAGATTTACTTTAGCTGGTAATTCCTCATTAACGCGTGAGATAATTTCTCATTATACAAATTCTTATGACATTTTAATTTTAATTTATTGACATACACATGAAGGAGACAATTATTTTAAGAACTTTCAGGAATACGTTGTATATTTTTCAAACTATACTTTTTACAAACTGAAGTGGCGTCTGGCAATTTAGGACCCTTCCCCGAACTCTGTCGGTGCCTTCCACCACTAATGCGCACACCGTTCAGTGTCTGCTGGTTTCTGCTCTTAGTCACCAATTCGATCCAAAATATTCACAATGTCACTTTTTTAATACCTGAGCCAAGGCAAATGCCATAATGCACCACTCGAGATGCTGACGTACCCTCAAAGAGGGGTTTTAATAGTCTCTTGTGTCATGAGCTCGTAATTTTGACCAACCAGCGTCTATTTAGGGAAAATGTCGATGCTTGACTCGCATGGTGAAAAGTATTGACAAAGTCTCATGACGGACTGGTCCACACGCGGAGCAAGGGGCTTGTCAGAGGGGGGAATCATAATAGGTTAGTGCGGGCCGCCGTCGTCCACGCAACTTGCTCAAAGCCCACGAGGATATAACTACTCATGCGCACTCTGTGCAGTTAACGCTGTTACTACTTGAAGCAGACGGCGAGTACGCCATGGTTTCAAATGTTCTTAACTCCCACGCACGGGAAACTAGCTGGTGTCGTAACGCCAAGAGCACATTTGAAGCTTTTAAAATGTGTGCGAATTTTAGTGCATTTTAAGTTTGTTGTTCATTATCGCATCTGTGATTTATGTGTGTTACATTCAAAAGGAAAAGCATTCCGTAGTCTTGTTTCGGGAATAACCGTAAATGTCAAAGATAAGACAATAACAGTATTCTTTCCCTCCAATTATATACTTCATTCTATTTGTTTATTACTTCAACCGCACGTACGATTAAATGTTATTGAATTATTATGTTAATAGAAAACTTTTGCAACTTTTCTTTTATTCAAATTGCAATCATCATTTTGCAACTTATCTTTTATAAACAGTTTCTGCTGCAAACTAGAACCCTTAGACATCACATAAGGCTTAATTACAAACCACTTTGCAAACTTTCCCACTTCATTTAGAGAAAATTTGAAATATTACTTGTGAGTTTTATTACGACTGTATGAATACTTTTGTCATGCTTAATGTTTTGATTTAACAATAACAAACCTTTTAATACTTTCAGTGTTCATTGTGAAAGGTTAATAACAACAATTTTCTTTCTTCTTTGCAGAAAATGGAGACATTAGTCATTCTTTCACCATGTTTTGGAAGAGAGAAAGATCTGAAATTTAAAAAATCCACTTTAATCAAGCACAGAAAAGTAGGAATCCTTCCTTTGCAAAATGAGTGAGTTGTTAACACGTATGCGATGGAGAATTATCTTTCAGTGTCTCAATTGTACGGTATTCACCTTTTAACTCCTTGTACAATATTGTGATGGGGTTAAGTTTACCAGCTTATTATTGATGAACATGAATTTAAATGAAGCTGGTCTTGAAAGTTGGTCGAATTATTTGAAGTGTTGAGCGATCATTTACAAATCAGAAACGATGCTCCATAACAAATTTTCTGATGTTCCAAATTAACAATTGAATGTTTGTAAATCTCGGATGAAACTCCGCGCATTACTCAACGTACACGATGGTAAATATCTGAGTCTGACCTGCACCTGAGTTGCGTCTCAGTAGCGTAATCTTTGCGTCCGAGTAGCCTAATGATCGCGTCTCATCTGCCTCTCCTCTTTATCAATTCGTACCACCTTCCTCGCCCCTGGACGTCGAAGGAAGAAGATCTCATGACGAGTACAAGTTTTCTCCCAGGCACTCCTCCGCCGCTTGTTTCAAAATCAATTATCCACTCATCATGTTTTCCATGCTCCAAGTTACTCTCAAACAGTGCGTATTTAATATTAATCTTATCTCACCTCGTTAACTACGACTCCGAATGTGCTTTACCTACGCTGCACGCCACCGACTAAATAGACATTAACTTTTACGAGGCTCTGCTCTGGTCTCGGCTTGGGATTCCGCAACCCTAAGTTATCCCTTGCGTGACTTGTTTATTAAACATGTCTCTTATGGCTCCCAGACGAAAATACTTTTCATAAATCCCCCCTTGTTTAGACACTTGAGTTCTAAGTTTTTCTTTCATCTACCAAAATATAATTGCGTCAGCCTTGTTTTCCAGCTACGTCGTCTTGCGTTGATAGCTGTTTATCTTAATTTAAACTCATTTGATCATAGTGTGGCAGCATTAATCATCCCAGTAATTTCATATTTGCACTGTAAACGTGAATTGTCAATGGAGTCTACTTGTGATATTTCGAGTGAAACATAATGTGAATTATGTAATACAAGTCTTCTACGTATGCACGTTTATGAAGAATCGATACATTCGCTTATCATAATGTTGATTTAGAGTTGTTGCATGTAATGAATTCAAGTGAGGTGAGTATTCAGAGGCAAGTTAACATTCTGCATATAAGATCAAAAATCGAATTTCTAAAATTATAAGCCTAAATGCAATACCTTGGTGGTATTAAGTTGTTTATAGGAAAATAAAAGAGATAAGAATTTATTTTTGAAAGAACTGATAGTTTTCTCAATCTTTCATTTTGATTGACTTAATGTAAGTAAGATTCATCCTTTCGGGTAGTATTTTTTCCTCTATCAACAGTCTCCATTTCAAACTATATTTACTAACATATTGATTGTCAAATTATGTTGATCATGCAATGTCCTTGTTATGCTCCCTTTTTATGTAATACGCATAAATGTAATAATTATATGTTCACCTAATGTTATACTTAATGAATGTTAGTCTGATTGTTCCTTTCCTTTGTTTCATGTATCTATTTTCAAGAACATGAGTCAAAAAGTAATATAGCTTGAAACACATCACTATTTGTGATACTCTTAATCATTATAGTTGTGAATAATATTTACTTCATTTCCTTGATAATTGGAAGAGTAATTGTATTGTCTGTTGTGCAAATATTTTGGTAGTAGGCCAATTAATATTTTACAATAAAATGGATAGATTCCACATAGTGTTCACATTCAACCTTACATTTCATTCGTAATAGAGAATTATAATGATTGTGGTATTGAGTATATACTTGTAGCTTTTGGAATAATAATAAATTTATTGTCAAAAAAGCAGTACAAACAGCGTATGATCACGTGGAGGACAATAAATTAATGTACTCTCCGGAAGCAAGCAAGGGACCATCCCATCAATTCAGATCAAGGACCCTAAGGCAGAGGCGGATTCAAAACTTTCAGCAAAAATTCCAATATAAGATAAAAAGTTAGCTGCGAGTTATAATACTAATAGAATGTCAATATGTTTGTAAACACTACAAATTTATTTTACATTTACAAATTATTATCGAACTATAGATTATTTTGAGTATAGTGTTTAAAAATCATAAGATTTGAAATAACACTAAATTCAAGATTTAGCGTTACAATAAACACCTAGACAAAGTTTAGAGAATCTGTATAAGAAATCCACCTCTACCCGAAGGAAAACCGGGGCAAAACCCGGGCAAGGATGAGGCTACAGAATTAATGTACACAACCATGTCAAAGTTGAGTACACATAAAACTAAAGTAATATGAATCATAAGACAACACAATCATGCCAGAAAATAGTTTTTGAGATTGCTATAAGTTATTTAAAAATTACTACAGCAATGGCGTGATAAAGTACAAGACGGATTTAACTTTTATTAAAATCAATAAATTATTTTACAGTGTAGAAGCACTGGTGCAGGGGGTAATTTTTAACCGCGGATTTGAAGAAATTCCATTTCATAATATCTTTTATATTCTTGGGCAGGGAATAAAACAGAACGATTCCCGAGTGATATGGTCCTTTTTGGCAAAGAGTGGTTGACACTGTAGGGCGATGAATATTATTACTATAGTGAGTATTGTGTTCGTGAACGAGACTGTTTCGTATGAAGCAAAGGTGGCACTTCAGTAATTCAGTCTTAACAAACACGACCGTTTCATGCAGGGAAGTGTTAAGATATTTAATTCCTTGAATAAAGGTTTACAAGTGTTTCGAGGGTGAGATTTACAAATTTTCCAAACTAACGTCTTCTGAATTCTGAAAGTTTGAATACACTGACCAGAATAGCCACAGAAGGTAATGCCGTAACGTAAATGGGAGTAAACGTTTGCAAAATATACGCAACGGGATGTACGTGGACTAACTACGTTAACTAAGATTTGGAATGCGTAATTGGGAATTAAGATTGTCAACGTGACAATTTCATTTGAGGTTGTCTTGAATATGGAGACCTAAGAATTTTGTATTCGTAGCAGTTTTTAATCGTGTTCCGTTTGAAGAAAGAGAAACCTGGGCTAAAGATTTTGTGATACTATTGTGAAATGAAATAGACACTTTTTTGTCAGTGTTTATTTATGAGACGATTTGCATGGAACCAAGTCGAAAGGTTAGACAAAACTTTTTGAGGGTTGCGTGTTTACATAATAAAATAGTGCCATCAGCAAAAAGAACCATTTTGCAATCTGATGTGGATGATGACATGTCGTTCTCATACAATAAAAAGAATATAGGACCGAGAATTGAACCTTGGGGTACTCCGCATGTAAGTGACTTTGTTTCTGAAAGACAACGCTCAAGTATTTTATTTTTAGTATATGATATTTCTACCTGTTGATATCTATCTTTTAAATTAGAAATTAGCCATTGATATGGAAGTCCACGAATGCCTAAAGAATGCAATTGGGAAAGGAGAATTCCGTTGTCGATGACATCGAATGCTTTGGATAAATCAAGAAAAATACCCTGAGGATTTTCTCCACGGTCAAGAGAAATGGTAACATCGTTTAATAAAGAAAATATGGCACTTGTAGTGGAAAAGGATTTCCGAAAACCGTGTTCATTGTCAGAGAGAATGTTATTTTTTGATCAAAAATCTAGAAGACACTTATAAAACAATTTTTCTAGGATTTTTGAGAAAGTGGGTAGTAGAGATATTGGTCGGTAATTTCCCATATTAAGTTTGTTTTCTTTCTTGTGTAAAGGTTTCACTTTAGCTCTCTTAAATATGTTGGGAAACACCCCTTCCGATAAAGAACTATTAAAAATATTTACGAGTGGATTTAATATAGCGTGCGACGAAAATTTAACAAACACGGGTATATCATCTATGCCTGTTAAAAATTTGTTTTTTAATGAGCTGATGATTCTCATGACTTCACTGGCGTTAGTTTCAGAAGTGAACATAGAATTGGGTACGTGGGTGGATATAATTGGAGGACATTGATTTGGATATATTGAGTTCGTTAT
Organism: Laupala kohalensis; assembly: GCA_002313205.1. NCBI lineage: Eukaryota > Metazoa > Arthropoda > Insecta > Orthoptera > Trigonidiidae > Laupala > Laupala kohalensis. Next base: position 143,811 of record NNCF01128943.1, read on the forward strand.
TTTACTCATTTCTGAGAAGTAAGAATTAAACAAATTTGCGATGTCCTGAGGATTTGTAACGATTTTGCCGTCGTTTAATTGAGAAGTATTTCCTTCGCGATTTTCAGAAGTTGATGTATAATTTTTAACAATATTCCACATGGCTTTCATCTGGATATTCGATTTTAGTACTTGCCTGTAATTTATTACTTTTCCATAATTTTAGCTGCATAGACTACTTTTCAAAGAATAGTCTTACATTTACGAAAATAATCATGGAATTCGGGTGGTTGGTTATAGAGTTTTGAAAGATAATATAAACGGCGTTTGTTTTTTGAAGAAATTCTTATCCCTAGGGTGATCCATCTATAGTATTTATTTGTGTTAATTAACTTTAGTTTTATGAAAAAGCTAGAGTTTTAATGTTTTAGTAATATTGAGATAAATACGTTGAATTTATGTCATTAAATTCTCTTGAAATCTTGTAAAGGATTTTAAGTGGTTTTAGTTTGTTATTATCAATCAATACTTGAACAAGGTGGAATTAAACATGTTTATCAAGTGGCGATTCAACGGCGTGTCGCTGCTTTCACGAGATGATCTTCAAGTTGAGATTATTTCCCACAGCTCTTGATACAGACTGAAAGGGAAGTCGCCAGCGAGCTTCTCGAATGATGAGAATCCTAAATTAGAAGTTATGTCGACTCCGCAGACGAGGTTTTAAGAGAGAATGAATGCTCACATGTTCTGGTTCGCCTTTTTAGAGGTTTAGAGGTGGATATAAGCATATGTATCAGTACATTCCACGGTGAAAGGAGAATTGCAAAGTAAAGAAACTTTCATTCAATTGCATTTGATCTATTGTCGTAATAGAAAATTAGCATTAATTTATTGGATCTATTTGTTAATTCATTATGTATTGGAAATAGTATGCTAATATTTTGTATTAAAATTATAATGTACCTGTAGTTAACATCTTATATATATATATATATATATATATATATATATATATATATATATATATATATATATATATATATATA
>NNCF01128943.1:166616-201575 GCA_002313205.1 Laupala kohalensis
TCTCTTTTGAATTTTATACTCCCGAACAAGGATGATCTTATTATTCTAATTATGGAATTATTCAAATCTCACTATATATATATATATATATATATATATATATATATATATATATATATATATATATATATATATATGTGTGTGTGTGTGTGTGTGTGAGTGAGTGACTGAGTGTGTGTGGAGTAAATATTCCCTCTGCGTGTGCTAAGATGTTCCCCAGTCGTCCCATGCAGTGTTCGTCTTTATATCCTCGTGTAATGCGTTTTATGGCAAATCTGTTGAGATTGCTAAAGAAAACAAAACAATAATTTAATTAATTATGACACAGTTATAGGTGTTGTAGAGGGCATTCAGAAAAGCACTATTTGGTAATAAAACCATAGCCAGGAATGCGCCGTTTGGAAGATAAGCGACTTTGAAATAACGTCAAAGGATACATTGCACGTGCATCAACCAACTAGTACTGGCGTGAACTACATCATATGCTCGAAGTGGTGACCACGAGTTTCGTTGCACAAAGTGTACCTGCGAAAAATGTTCACATACTCACTATCCAAAAGATCTGGAGTGTCCTGAATTATCTCCGCTGCAGCTATTAGAAGGGTAAGTACATCGTCCTGCGACTTCACAGAGGTCTCGTAAACAATATTCTTCATGTAGTCCTATAGGAAAAACTCCAGAGGTGTTAAATCGGGTGATCGTGGTGGCCAACGAATCGGTCCACCGCGACCTATCCACCTGTCCCCGAATGATTGGTGTAGGTGCTAACGGACGTCGTGTAAAAAGTGAGCTGGCAAGTCGTCATGCTGGAATCACATCGTCCGACGGATATGCAATGACACATCCTCCATATGTTGCACCAGTACGTCTTGCAGGAAGGTCAAGAGGCTATGACCCGTTAGACGAGTCGGTTGAATACACGGGTCCATATAGATGACCGTGGATAATGCCATCCCACACATTAATACCGAAAAGATGTTGAAATCGATGGGTATGTGTGGTATGAGGGTTTTCCTAATCCCAAATGTGACTGTTACGACGGTTGAGCAGATCTTCGTTTGTGAAATGCACTTCATCTGTGAAAAGAGTGATCAGAGGAAAGTCTGGAACGTCGACACGACGGTGTAGGAACCAAGCGCAGGAATCGGCACATGGCGCAAAAACAGCTGGACCCAATGCCTGCTCCCTCTAAAGGTGGTATGGGTGAAGTTAATGTTCATGGAGAACTCGCCAGACGCTGCTCTGGGATACATCCATGACTCTGGAATACATCCATGTTGCGGATACTCATAGACGGGTTCTGGTCGACTAGTTGGAGGTCTTCCTCTTCCACCTCAACAATGCGGCGCGTCCGATCACGACCACAATCGGCTCTATTAACCTTGAAAGTGCCGGTTTCCCAAAACCGTTTTTCTTGCAAAAATGGCATGTGATGATCTGGCACGACCCGGAAATTGTGCGTGATACAGGCGTTATGCGTTTCGACAATTTCGTCCACTTTCACCGTAGATGAGCAACATGTCGGTTACTCGGAAAACGCGTACTCAGCCATTTTGTAAAGCACCGTCTTTCTCAATCACTCAGTGGCAACTGATGTACATGCGCAACAATTCATTGGATTCTTCTCTGATGACACGAGACATGACGTCACAAGACATTACGTGACACGAGATACCGTCCTCTGTCAATGTGTATAGCCTTCCATCGTGCAAAGTCGTTTACCTTCCAAACGACGCATTTCCGGACATGGGTTTCTTACCAAATATTCCTGTTCTGAGTCCCATCTACAACACAGTTATACGTTATATGAATTCTGAATCACATTGTATATATTAATGTGGGGGTGGGGTTCCCAGACTACCAGGACACCACCCTTGCTACACCAATGATTCTGACGAGAACAGTAGAGGTGTTGTATTTCGTCCGTAGCTGTTCTGCTAAACATGACTCTTGACAGTTTACTTTTTGGTTAAAATTTTTCAAGAACTTTTGAAAAGTCTTTTTCTTTGTATAAATAAGAAAATAGTTTTATTATGTGCTCGTATTTACATGAAAACGACATACAATATACAAATCATTTATAAAATTGAAAAAGATCTCTTAATATAACACACCCCTAATACTCGCTCGTATAGAATATAACTCGTATAGACCCGCTCTAAATATTTCTGAGGATTTCGCATGGCAAAGCGTATCAGCACTGCCATGTTGAAAACCAGTAACTCCTCAGCGTGATACTTAAAAGGAAAGACCATCATTAAGTACTTAATTATAACATTATTTTCTGGAGTATTGGTTTTTTAGGTAATGTCTTAATAGTATATGGATGATCATCTATGTCACCATTTTTTTGCGCTAGTAAAAAGAAGTTTAAATTGATTGTATCATATAAAATAATGTACCAATATGAAGAGGCATGATAATTTAGAGGTATTTGTGTTGAAACATACAGTCTAAGTTTCTCTGAATTATTTTTTAACAATCTTTTGTCATGGTGATGATCCTCGCAATACATTGATATTGTTTGCAACTATTTTTTTAATAATAAAAAACCACAAGAGCAATTGTTAAACATAAATCGTCAGAGCTTGGAATTCAATGTATAAATAAATAGAGAATTAGATATTGTAAATAATAATAAGGTATATTTAACTCTTTGCAGTACATATCAGAACGAAACCGAAATGAACTTAATTGTTTCGGTTATCAAACCTTAAATGGATACGATTTTCCTAAATCTAATAGGAATCATGAAATCCACATTTTGATTCGTTGCGGATCCTCCAGGTATAAGTAACATTATTCTGAGTCCATCTTCTGTGTGGTAGGCGATCATTTGTACTCACTCAGGCATAATGCTCCTGATACGAGGAGTCATTGTGCAGGGAGTAAGAGTAGTGTGAACGAGAGCACGTGCGATAAGCAAGCAAAGCTACAGCAGCCAATACGACGATGCCTGCCAGACTGCATCCTATTATCACATACAGGTTGAGACCCTCGCTCTCCGACACACACACTTCAGCTGAAATAAAGCAGACGGTATTTCATAAAAGGAAAAAGGATCTTATACAACTATGTTGAAAAACATTCATTGAGTGAGACGTGAAAACGGAAACCGTACTGAAAATGAGTGCAAAAAAATGCTTTTACAGAAGATTCAAACATCTAATTTAACAAGGTTTATTACGAAATGTTTTGAAAAAATCATCATAGATTACTTGTTTAATTTTGCAACTAATAGTGCTTTAAAAATAAAATTTTAATCGAAATTTAAGGTGTTCTTTTGCAACCATTGGTGCTAAAGAATTAAATAATGAGAGATGCTATGTTGAAATCTTTTCCAAATACTAAAAATACGGAGAGGTGTTCCGTTGATACCGTTATAAATGCAAAAAAATTAAAATATGGAAAATGTTAGAAATGCCGCGAATGATATCAAAAAACCACTCCTGATAACCTTCATTTTACCTCGTGTGACGAAAAATGATTGGAAGAATAAATATATACATAATAATATATTTAATATATTATCATGATATAATACGATGTATATGAAACTGTATGCACACACACACACACATATATATATTTATATATATATATATATATATATATATATATATATATNATATATATATATATATATATATATATATATATATATATATATATATATAGTTTGTAGTTGCGTCCTGCGTCCCCGTCTCACGATATTCCGCGACTTGTTTGCATGTTTATATATTCTCTTTTTGTCAGATCCATTTTGTAACAACTTTTCTCTCTCTAGCCAAGTCCAATTTTTATTTGTTTAATCTTCTGCACACAGTCCGTGAATATCAATTCCATCGAGTTTTTATCATCCCTGGGCCAATATTATATACGAGAACATCTGTCTTCATTCACTTAATATATCCATTCGCTTACAGGTCCGTTCATATTAGCATCTCATGGTATGTGTTCGCATTTCTTCTTGTTTTTTGCAGTCACTTGTTGCATCGTCCAAAATTCTAAATCTTTCTAAATTCCTAATATCACCGTGATCTGTCATTATATTCCGGTCGCGGACGAAATCATTTCTTATTTATTTCTGCGGAATCGTCTAGCGTTATTACATACCAATATCTGCTTTTTAAGAATATGTCCCACTCTTTCTTCTGCCGTTTGGTAACTAGCGATCGGATGTATGAAATTGAGCTCCGTACTAAAGTATGTTGACAGGGCGTTTAATGTGTTGTAGATAATGTTAATTTTAAGTTAGGTTTAAGGTTACATTATTAAGTGTGTGAACGAAAATTTGGTGCAATTCGACCCATTGGGACCGAAATACAAACGAAATAAGACAACGTACTTCATGGCGCCCATGTTCAAGGAAGCACGTCATCCACAAGTAACATATTGCGGAACAGCATGGTATGACACAAAAAAGTCACATATGAGCAGACGATTAAATAGCTTATAACGGATGTGCCTCATTAGTTGGTGCGGTACATACAGGAGTGTATGTACAACACCAACATTATTAGCCAATGTTTTAGGTACCATGTGTCACAAAGTTTCAATACTCCATTTCTCTGTCTCTCAATTTCTCTTGGTACTCCCCCTTCTATGAAAACCACCATCTCATCAGTGTATGCAAAGATCTTGTATCCGTACTCTTTGATAATTGATTGTGAGGTTACCGAAAATTGGGCTCGCAAATACACCTTGTGAGCATCCCTTGTCTGTGGTGTATATTATTTTCTCGGCCCTCACTTCTATACATGATTTTCGATTTTCGGCTACGTCATTCACTTGACTACGCGGGCACCCGCTGCCTGCGACTACGCTACATAACATTCCAAAATATTGTAAGGAGATCCACTTACATTGCAATCGCTTCAAGTTTTCCATGACACCACAAATACATTATTAAAGGCTCAATATACATTACTACACCTAGTTCGACGTGTCTTGCATCGATGTAGTTTGCACGTAGGGTATCCTGAATCGATAGTCCTTTATAAACGCGTATTGATTGTTATCTAAGATTTGTTCTTTCTCTATCCAGTCTACGAGGTATCGTAAAACTGTTTTTTAGAACTTACTTGTGCGTGATCAAAAACTAATTAGTCGATATGCATTAAGATCTTTTTTTGCTTTTTTCCTTGTGGAGTTTCGACCCGGAGTTTTGCAGTCTTCCATTGTTGTGAGGGTGCCCCACGGTGCAAACATGCATTTAATATTTCTTTCATTCCCTGTCTTTTATTCTGGGCTTTAAGGCTCGTCGACATCGAGATCATTAGAGCCTTAACATTTACGTACAGGTAAGGAAAATGCTGTTACGCACTAAGGAGAGACAAAATGAATTTTCCCGGTTGTGGGACTCGCCGAATGACTCGACCATACCAACTATACCATACATCCAAATATAAATAGACAAGAAAAGAGAGACAACATTTTCCTAAAACATTATAATATCGAAAGCAAAGAAAGATGTACATTTAGGGAGAAAATTTATAATGTTAAAGAAAAGGAAAAAGAAAGAAGAATTCCAATCCAAACCCTCCCGAGAATAGGTGGGAGGAGTCCCGAATCATTTATAGATTTAAGTCATTACATATAAATAAAGACATTGTGCCAAACGCCACATTCCTAATGGAATCTTAAAAGGCGTATCAAAGACGATTCATATTCCTCAAGCAAATCGACCAATCTGTTCGGTGGATTATGTCTCCATCAGCTGGTACTATATTTCAGACACTCCAAAAGAGTGTGTTCCACGGTAAGTGTTGTGTTGCAAATATCACAGATGGGGAGAGGTTCACCGCGTAAGAGATAACCATGGGTAAAATAGAAGTGGACAATACAAAGACCTATAAGGATCACTTCTTTACATCTGTTCGCACGAGATGAAGACGTCCAGGTCTTAATGATGTCTTTTACCTCCCTCAGCTTTGAAGGCGTTATTTTCCCATTCTACTGGCCACGTCTTACGAATAGACAATCTTATGTCAAGTTTTGAATCTGACGTGGGAACAATTGAAAAGTCAGAGACTGCCCTCTCTGTTTCCCGCTTCGCTGCCTCATCCGCTTCTTCGTAATGCATAATACCCACATGTCCAGGAACCCAACAAGAGTCTATTTCAAAAATTTGAACTACTAGACGGTTGACCAGATTCTAGATAGTCAGTGTAAGGATGTCAGAAGTGTACAGTGGAGATACTGAACACAGAGCACTAATATAGTCACTGCATAGAACCACACGCTGTATTGAAATAACTAAATGAACGTCAGCGCCTCAAGGATTGCATATTTATCCGCAGTGTGCACGCTGCAAAAGGAATGGAGGACAAAAGAACGGGTGGCACTATGACAGTGGAAAACAGAACCCACGGAATCGTTCACGGATGAACCACCGGTGTAAACAAACGTGTGGTCAAAATAAAAAATTTTCATTTCTCTGAAGTGCTGTTGGTACACGGCAGCAGCAGGGTCCTAATTTGAAAGTTGAGACAGTCAAAAGTCGGTGGTTGGTTGCATGAGGGACCAAGGTGGGCTAAGAGAGAGTGGGTATTTCACTGGAGGTGGTAGCATGATGCAATTTTCCTCCAACAGATGTTTAAAGCGGACACCCGCAGGGCGGGGTAACGAAGGTCTTACAGAGTAACATGAACAGAGTTTAGGGGAATGGATGTGGTTGCGAATGGGGTGATGTGAAACCTCCATCAGTTTCACTCCGTAAGATCCAAAGAAAATATCACGTCTCCTGTTAAGAGATGGTTCGCCATTGTCTACCAGTAAGCAATCTATTCGACTGTTACGGAAGGCACCGGTTGGAATAAGAACTCTTGCATGATGGATGCTGTTTAGGGGCCTCAGTGTAGACGGTGATGCGGAGACATATACAATACTACCATAATCTAAGATCGAACAAGACTTATATACTGGCGAAGAAGGCAAATGCGGTCTTCAGAGAAGGAGGTTCAGGGATGAGTTACGACGGGATTGGCGTTTACGTATCTGATTGCACCAAGGCTGTGTGCGGTTAAACGTAAGACCCAGAAACTTGGCGGAGTCAACGAATGGAAGACGTTGGCCACCAAGGAAAACATCTGGATCATTTTGAGCATGGTATATCCTACAGAAATGCATACAGCACATTTTGGATACAGAAAGGCTAAAGCCGTTAGATATTATCCACTCGTGTAAACGGTTTAAAATCAGTTGCCTCTCGATAACAGATTATGTTGGACGAACAATAGTTGGCGAGGTCGTCAACAAAGAGGGACGCATGGATCGTTTCACTAACCACTGACGCACTACTATTTATGGCTATGGCAAAGCGAGTGATGCTCAGGATTGAACCCTGAGGGACAGTTTTCCAAAGTTTGACTAGATAATAAATGAGTGTCGAGGCGAACGCAAAATGACAGTTGAGATAAGAAGCTCTCCAGAAACAGAGGAAGACGACCTCGGAATCCCCATGTGTGCAATGTGCGTCGGATTCCGTACCTCCATGTTGTGTTATAGACTTTTGCCAAGTCAGAAAAGATGGCCACAAGCTGTTCTCTGAATACAAACGCTGATGAGAAGGTGGACGAATGCGCAACAAGGTGGTCAAGCATTCGCTCTTTTCTGAAACCACATTGGAAATTGGGCAGAAGGTTTCGCGATTCCACAGTCCAAACAAGGCGACCATTGACTATTCTTTCTAACAATTTGCAAACGCTACTTGTCAGAGAAATCGGTCGAAAGTGCGTTGGATTGGAACGATCTTTTCCCTCATTTGGAAATGGAATGATTATGGCTTCACGCCATAGGGCAGGGACGGATTGCTCATTCCAAATACTGTTAATAAGTTCAGAAATTCATGCCTATCTCTGGAAGACATTTTAAAATCACGTCATGTATTTGATCAGGACCAGGGAGTGTGTCTTTCGAAGACGCAAGGGCAGAGGATAGCCCCGTCATTGAGAAAGGAATATCATATTCCTCCCCTCTGCAACTGGAAAAATCAAGGCATCATTTTTCCGCGCGAGATTTCTGTTGGAGAAACGATGGAGAAAAACAGGAATGAGAGACTTTTTCGTAGTGCGATGCAAGTTCCTCAGCGATGACGTCTGGTGAAGTTTGAAGCTGTCTATTTACACTGAGACCGAGGATGGAAAAAGGAGACCACGAACCTTGAATCTTACGAACATTTTGCCATACGACAGACGATGGATAACGGCTTCTATGAGATGAAATGTAAGCTTTCCAGGAGGATGACTTATTTTCTCAATGAATTCTCTTTGCTCTGGCTCTGCAATTTTTAAACGCAATGAGATTTTCTACAGTGGGATAATTGTTCAGCCGCGCACTAAAGCTTTCTTTCTAGCGCTGACCATTTTTACGCATTCTCAATTACACCATAGAACTGGGCAATGCCTTGGATTACAAGATGTTTTAGGGATGGCGAGAACCACATTGGTAAAATGGGATGCCATAGCCTCCACATTGGCGAAAGGTTCATCAGAAAGATTGATATTGCGCTGAAACATATCCAATCTGTTTTTTAGTATCCACTGAGAGGGACGAGAGACCGAAGTGTAAAACAAACCTTCATTAGTATAAGAATAGGGAAGTAGTCACTCCCATACATATTGTCGAGAATTGTCCAGTCTAGGATTGTGGAAAGAGTGGAACTGCAGATAGCTAAATCGAGCACATAGAAAGATCGGGAGGCTGTACAGAAGTGTGAGGAGTGACCTGTCCCGGCTATATCCCGGCTATCTAACAGTTTTTCCATTGATATCACCCTTTGGGCAGTTGTGAGAAGACTCCCAGATCGGTTATGGGTATTAAGGTCTCCGGCGATGAGAAATGGGGCGGCAAGATCAGCAAGATCCTTCTTTGTGTAAGACTGCCCAGGGGGGACATAAATATTACATACCTTAAATATGAGGAAAGGAAGGTTCACACTCATACATACGGTTCTGAAAGGCGCTGTTATTAGAGACTTCCTGGTCGTATACTGAAGTGTTTTCAATCACGGCGACGCAACCATGTGCATGTAAGCCATCTTTTAAGTCTGTCCTATAACAGATATAGCCATGAGGGGAGAGAGAGTGTTTCGGCAAGAGGTGAGTTCCCTGAGGAATAATTATTTGAGGAACACAAAGGGGCAGTAAGAGCTTTAGGTCTTCTGAAATGACATGAATACCATTCAGATTCCCAGAAAGAAGAGCCATGTTCTGGTGTTTAGCTGCTCTTTACTCGATGTCTGGGTTTTTCCCTTGGAAGAATATGAAGTTAGACTTTGACCGCTGGAGTCACATTTGGATGATTCAGTTTCGGACATAGTAGGTTCATTGTCTCTACTCCTTGGTGAGCGAGAAATATGTCACACCGACTAAGTAACTCGGTGTGAAGTTGAGCACACAACATAAGAAACTGACTTTAAAGAGTCAGATATGCGGGATTTTGATGAGCGAGTTCTCTCTCGATGACGACCCCGAGATGGTCTTCCGGGAGGAGCAGTCGTTTATCGTCACACTTTTGGACGGACGTTGATGTAGAGGTGGATACAGTTGATTTCGAAGGAAATATTTTATATTTTGTTGGTGTAAGTACTTTACACCCTACAATTTCCTCTTGGAAGGCGGAAGGATCATCGATCGACGCCTGAGCTCCAGATTCATACATCTGTGGTTTCTTCCTTTCCTCCAAATCCACCTGACAGCCAAAGGAAGCTGTAGGTGGTTTCGGAGTGTTTGCCGCTGATGCAAAGGTTCAATGAGGTAGCAACGCCTAGCTTCTGGGAAAGATACCCTCTCCGTAACTCGGATCTTTTGGATATCTTTCTGTATAAGATATTTTGTACACGTGTTTGAATTGGAGGGATGACTCTCCCTACAATTCACACAGTTCGGAGCAGGGCCTAGTAGTAAGAGCCACGCCACTTCTTTGATCTTGGCACGTTGCCGCCGAGCGAGAAACTGGTGGGGGTAAAGGTCCAGTGACGTAGCTGCATATACAACTTCAGCAGGCAGCACGCCATTTATCACAGACGCTCTCCGTTTAGCATTACATATTTGCTAATAATTTATATCAAACACTACAATTATATTAAATATTGCTTTAGTATGATACCTGGATGACAATGTCATCAGAATAGTGTCTCTTTTTCGCATAAATATTAAAAGAAAACTATAAAATGAGGTAAAATTTTTGATGTGACTTAAAACAACATATTTGAGAAAAACATTCACAATTCGTGTAGAAAGCAAAACACAAGTTTTAACATGGAAACTTTTTGCAGATGGCAATTGGTTTCCATAAATTAGAAAGCGATTTCAAGATTTTAAAATATATATATAAATATATCACTAGACTACATTAATTTTTTCTAGGAATACAATTTCAGCGAATGAACATTTTCTGTCGTTTCCTGGACTTGAATCAACAGAAAAAAAAATTTCTATACGTAAGTTATATAGGAAAACGTGGGACGTGGTATATTATAATCCAACCTTTAAAAGATCAATTACTAATCAGGGCAGGTTCTTGTGCTGCCACCCACCCACACTTCCACCCACACCATGACTAACAAGGATCCTTTCTGGAGGCTAGAATCCGTTCACATTGTTTCCATTTTTACACACATGTGCAACCTCGTCCACTGGAAGCTATTCGTTTAAACATGTCAATTGGACCCTTTGCGCAATCCTACATGAGTAAAATGACATCGTCTCTGGCTACCCCTAACTGTTGTAATCGCACAGCGGGATAAATACTGCTTCGAAGGATTGCCGGACAATATAGTAGTTTTGTCCTTTAAGGGTTGTACCCCCAATGCGCACTGAAGCAGATGCTGTCCATTCGCTACGCTGCAAAAGGTTGACATAAAGTCATATATTTGAAATCACAATGACTAGAGATTTCCGGACAAACGGAAATAAGCTGTTTGAAATGCCAGTGATGAATATCCTATTTCCAAAATAGGTTCGTCACCTCAAGTTAGTTTGCTTAGTTCTTGGGGAATGATCGTGCTTTTCAGACGTTCTCTAACGAAAGAAGTCGATGTGTTGTTTCCTTGCGTTTTCGTGTACTATAGTTGTAATGTTCTAAGTAAACGGCAGAGTTTTCTCACAAGTGTGTCCGGCTTTCTGGTGTTTTACATCATAAATGAGGTCTTGCGCTGTGGCTACTTGTAGAAATTACTCCAGAAATACAAAAAAGAACGACGAAATGTTGCATATCACTGATTTCCAAAAGACAGTGAAATGTGTAAAGTTTGGTTAGTTAAGAGCAAAAAGGGAAGATGCTGTTAACAATGAATTCGCATACGTATGCAGTGACCATTTTTCTCCGGATGAATATGAAGATGACATGAAAAACAGATTGTTCGGTTTGTCGCAGAAATGTAAACTAAAACAAATTGCTATCCCCACTTAAAACTCCCTTCCAGTAGTAATAGTTGCGAAGTGACAGGGATAAACGAATAAAAATAGACGTATTCGTTTGTAGGCAATGAATCAAATTAACAATTTAAGTCCAAAGAAAGTTCGAATTGAAGAAAAACTTTTTGAAACCACTAGTGAACCAGTCTACAACGAATGAAACTCTATCAATTTGTTCTAATTGTAAAAATTTCAAAAGTCTTTAGTTTAGAATTTCTTTCCTGCATTTCTTGGGGACGTTTCCCGAAATAGTTTTAAGAGATGGGTTCCGTTTTCTTTCCCTATATGCCACATATCCCGCAATGTACGACAAATCTTCTCTCTCAACCCAACACAGATCTGAGGGTTTACCTTCTGCATTGAACTGATAGCTGAGATAATTATTTTCATTCACTGAAATTTCATCCTCTTCCATTGTTTATGTTCCAGCAATCATATCTTCACATTCTTCGTGAGAAAAAGTGACAAGTTCAGCGGTAGATGAAGGCTTTGGCATTTTGTATGAAAGCATTATTTTCCGAATTCGTGAAATAACTTCAGTCGGAGTAGGGTGGTCCGCAAATAGAGCTGAGTCTCGAATTTGGCTGAAAAAAATTTCAAGAACATCTGGGGTCAATCTGCAAGTAATTAAATACTTTAATCCCACTTTCTTCAAACCTTTAAACAGACCAAACAAAGATTGTGTAGTCATTATGATTCCCTTTTGAAAGGGCAAGAAACAAGTTTTCCCTTGAACTCTTAAGAAACATCTTCTTTAACATCTTCTAAAACTTTCTTTTGACAATCATAAAATTGTTCAAGGCCGAAAGCAGCTCTCATGTAATGATGACCCGACGGATAACAAGATTTGCAATTCATAATATCAGGAAAATTGTCAATAAGCTCGATAAAACTGCCATTCTTTTCTTCCCCATAAAACCATCGATTGCTTTGGCAGTTGTTTTTGAAAAAAATGTCTTTGCTGAGGCAACACGCTGTCTCTCGTTGCTTTTCAATGTAAGAAAGAAAGGATTCAGCTTGTGGCAAAGTTTTATTTCACCAATGTCTTTTCTTAAAATTTTATTTAAAATTTCCACGGTAACCTCAATCCCATCTTTTAACACTAGGCCTCTATCTAAAAAATGGATCCTCAAAAGTTTAAGGTAGTGAGGCATATCTGCAAAAACCCAAACATTTGCCTCATTGTCTACAGGATTGACAAAATTTGAATTTTCAATTGATATGTTTAATTCTTTCCATAACATGCCACATCCTCCAAGATCAGAAACAACGGCACATACTTTAAAACCACATGTATGTGCACGAGTTATGATATCAAAAACTATTTTCTTATTCATAGTCGTATCGAAATCAAAGTACACAGGGTACTTCCACTTGCTCGTCAGTGCTCTTAACAATGCTACCTGTTTCTTAGAATATGGACCAAGAAACTGGTCCATTCCGCAATCGTAAATAATTCTACTGTCAATGTGCATTTCATCCTAGCTCATTACACAATATTTACCAATTTCAGTTAGAGTTTCATTACATTTTGACATTAGAGTGAAAACATTATGAAGAATGCCTGGGTTACATGTAAATTTAACACACCATCTCTTAAAAGTTGTTGCTGAAGGTAAAGGGAATGACATTTTCCCCTTCCTAATATAACCCGTCACATCCGGAGACAACGGTGCTTTTAGCCACCGCTTGCCAAAGAACCCAGGTATGCCAGTTTTCTCATTTCCTGTTACTATTGCATATTATGTTATTAACTTTTCAAAGAAGGGGGTAAATTAATTTTAGAATATTTCAATTTTTTATTTTGTCATTTATATTTTCATTTTATATTTTAAAAAATTATTAACTTTTCGAAGTAGAAGGGGTAGATTGTTTTTAGAATGATTATATTAATTTTGTCATTTATATTTTGTAAAAAGATTTCGTAGAACTGAAGATGGCCGCCATGCGACCGGAAAGGCATTTTGCATTAATAGATAAGTACAGAATGACAAAATCTTTTATTACTTATAATGAACAATCTGTCAACATCAGACAAATTCCTCAAATAATAAGTTTATGTTATTAAGTACGCAAGCACTGATAATAATAATCATCAGTGCTTGCGTACTTTAATGAATTTAATCCGTTAAAATAAGGCTTCATTTTAATGTTTTTATTTAAAAATTATTCTATTAATACCAGAATCATGAGGTATAATAAGTGTGAGATTAGTGTTTTCTGTATTACATATACAATTGAGCAAACCGATTTCCATGGGACATATAATCGTGTTTTAATTTACTTGTAGTTATGTTGATTACAGTGGTGACACTAGTAGTAGATGAATTTAAGAAACTGGTAGTAAGAATGATATTCAGAAATAATATAATGCCAAATAGCAGTAAATTAGCCAGGCATGCAATACCTGACATTTTCACATCATTGTTTAAACTTATGCTTCTCAGCCTTCGCCTACCTCATTCAGTATCACATCAGGAAAATGTAAGTTTCTTGTTTTTCTCAATGCGATTTATCCCTTTATCCTTATTTTCGTTAGTCTCTCTTCGCAGTTTAAGGAATACAACGCGAAGCGGTAAAATTGGAAATTTGGGAAGTATTAGAATATAAATATTGAAAAGAATGTTAACAAAATACAAAGGAGGTGTGTGCGTGTTGGGGGGGGGGGATATAACAATCTCAAATGTAAGCAGCGTTGGACAAATGACCGTAAACTGTAGTCAAACCCGTAACTGTGTGGAGCGGAACGCTGGCTGTATGGTCGATGACGTCACAACCTGCCTTGCCGAAGGTACTCGCTGAGAGGCGAAATGGCACAGCCCTTGACCCTGGCACGGAGGCGAAGAGCATGATGACAACTCGTGATATGGTTGACCGCAAGTCACGCAAACACCACGGGACGATTTGCACCGATCGAATGTGTGACCAAACCTATGGCATTTAAAGCACCGCAGAGGGTTCGGTACATACTGACGGACACGCAGGGTATTGAAACAGCAAGATATGATCTCTGGAAGAGTGGGACGATAGAACCAGTGTGGAGGTGGGGACGAGCTTTCCTTGCACTTTTCTCTTAATCCCATGAATATTAACGACGCCTTTGGGCTCAAAGAAAGCCTTGAGATCTTCATCAGACTCATGTGCAAAGTCTTTGTGGTTCACGACTCCTTTGCACATGTTCAGGCTGGGGTGTGTAAAAGTCTTGATTTTAAGACCAACAATTTCCCTTGGTGCCGAAATGATCATTATCTGCTTGTCTCCAACAGAATTTCACCAATCCGCTGGCGCACGACAGACTGCAGCTTGCCAAATACCTCATCAATCACCTTAGCAAGACAACAGGTACTCAGAGACGTAAAAATTTTGCCTTCTTGCAAACACTTCATCAAAAGGAAGCGATGCTTTGTCGGCCTGTCTCTATCCTTACAAAAGAAACTGTTTATATAAATAGTTTCTCCTACTAGGAAGAGGGAAAGGGGGGTTGATTTTGCCATGTGCATAGACTTTCCTTTCATCCCTGTATTCCCCACCCACAACGGAGTCCAACAAGTGGACACCCCGCTGGGGTGTCTAGGTTGACACGGGGATATAGCGGGGACAAGCAGTGGTGAAAGGAAATAAAGGTGAAAACCAACGCCACAGACCGTCGAGGTCACCTCTACGCTCCCCCCTCACCCTGGATTTCAGTCAAAGACCTAGTCCGAGCCGATTGATTGAGGGTGGGTTAGCCTCCGATCGCCCATCAAGAAGAGGCCGAGGCCAAAGCAAGCGTGTTGGAAGTCACTAGCATACGAATCCCCGTAGAGTCGCATGAACCCCTCAACACACCAAGATATCCGTCCCCTCCGACACGGGTCACCATGCGCGGCAAACACATGGGTGAGCGTTCAGCACATCGAGAAGACCAGTAGAGAAGATAAAAAGCAATAAAGGTGAAAAGTAAGTAAAGAAGAGAAGAAAAGTAAAAGAAAAGAAATACTTGAGAGTCTTCTCTGTATCCCACCGTCAGGACATGGACCGACTCACTTCGACGGCTGCATTTCCTGTCGTAACACTGGATATGATGCCTTGATCATTTGATTTGTTATATAATCCATGACAGGACTTTACCCTTGACTAAAATTATAACTGTTAAGTCTTATTCACTCTCTGTTATTGCTGAATTCTCAACTGGTAACCGTCCAGAATTCCCGCCGTCCGTCTCTTGGTAGCATAGTTTCCCACAATTTATCTGCTGTATCTCTTCTGCGTTCTGTGTGGCCACTACCATCTGATATTATCCACGTCTGTTTCGCCCTCATTCTCTCACGTGGAATAAAATATGGTACTTCCCATTTATTCATCCGGACCCTAAGAAGTACATACTCGTCTCACGACAAAAATTTACATTCTTTAATTCGCTCTTTATATGCTTTCCTATATTCTTCTTCTTCCGTTGTGTAATCCTGACAGCTTCACACAATAACATTTTCGTCTTGCCTTTGCTCGTATTTTCTTAAGTTCATCTAACTCCTATTTCCACCTTAACCTCACAGATCATCTTACTGATTCTGCTCGAAACCTTTTCAGTCGTAACATATTCACCTACCATTCGTCGTCCTGTTCGTCCACTCCATCGTTGATAAAAATCGCTGAAATTCGTCCACTTCTATCGTTTTGAAATTCTGAATAAATAGTTTATATACTAGTCCCATTTACTCCCTTGTTATAATGCATATTATTCCTTTGTGGTCTGAAATTACTCATTGTTCTATTCTCGAATTATGTATCTCCTCGACCAATTATTACGGTTAATTAATCAAATGGTGAGAGTTAAATCTTGGATCGTTTTCTATCACCGAGAAAAGTCAGTTCTGCACGCGTGTTCTGTATAATTAACACATGCCTTTATGTCAAAATTTATAGTAATATCATAATCATAATCATGAGTCACATGTTTTAGTTCATATTATCACCCTTATAGTTCGTTCCATATCAGTCAATACAGATTGATATCTTCTCTCCTATTTATGCCCGTGTGATTTGTTCCAGCACCTGTATTTCTGCCCAGCACCGTTTTTCCCTCTCAGATATGCATTTATTATAACTATATCGTATATTACTTTCCTTACCTTGCATGTCGTAATACATGTCGTACATAAATCGTGTATTTACAATATATCCAAATAAGTTTATGCAAGTATCACATTCAACCACCCTCCTTTTTCAAGCTCCCTAGGCGTTATGGTTTTAGTATTATGGCACGATGCGCCCTTTATTTGGTAGCATTCCTGGAGACAAGCAATATCAATTTCATTTTGATCTCTCCAAACTGACAGAAAGAAAATCGTTTTTGGCTGCGTCCCAGGACACGTGGTAAATGAAGGAAAAGAGGAAGCGTACTTTCCGCGAATGCGGCATGCCACAAGAATCAAGTGGATTTTTCCACTATTCATTAAGGAAACATTGAAAATTCCTTCAAGACGAAGATACTAAGTGGTTAGCTGTTGAAGGAATAAGCTCCAACTTATCATGTCCTCTGTTAAGACATGGAGCAATTCCTGTAGGCCAGTTAGGTGCAAGGACGTTTTACTGATCCGCCTGCGCATAGGACATTGTCTTCTCATTCATCGATATATCTCGTTGACCAGCCTGTGTGTGACAAGTGTAGTTCTTCTTTGACAGTGCGTTACCAACAAATTGACTGCAGAAAATTCACCACAATACCAGATATAACGGTGTTGCTGCAAATTTAACAACAATTCTCCGAAATGAAATGGATCATGTTAGTAAATTACTGAAATTCGTAAATAAATCGGGACTCCTCCCACAAGAGGTTTCTCAGGAAAAAAATTTACATCCTTCTTTCTTATTCCTTGTCTTCTTTCGTTCCATTCTTCTTTTTCTTTGTTAAAAAAACTCAATGTGTTCAGGTTTTAGCATCTTTTTTATTTGATATCAACTGTAGTTTGTCTTCTTGTATCGCCTTTTTTCATAAATTTTAAAGTACTATTAGTACATAGTTGACACTTCAAGATTTTATAGTTAATATTTCATATTTTAAAAATATCTGTTTATGTATCTTCCAGGTATTTGCACGTTTGACGAGTATCAAGGGAGTGACTTTTTTATTTTTATTTTTACTGAAAATAATTGTTTACTTTTTAGTACAATATTTTTTATATAAAAGCTTTTCTTTTAGTTTCACTTTTATTTTGTAGCTTTTATTTTGTTTCTTTAGTTGTCAAGTAAAAATAAACTTGACTATCCTACACTTTATATACTACTCAGGTATTTCCAGTGCCCATATCGTTCATAGATCATCATACTCTCGTTTTCTACCAAGATGAAATTTTACAGAAATGGGTTTTTTGTTTTGTGTATTTAAGAAAGTTGAAAACTGTATTTAAATCGTTAAATTTGGGTGAATACTTTAGATCTTACATGAGTGTTAATTAACTTGCGCTACTGACGCCGCTGCCACCGTGTATTGCCACGCAGGTAGTTCTCAGACACCTTGACAACAATGAACTTTTCATCTCTTTACCCTCCCTCCCTTTTCTTCCATGGGGGCTGAATTTAGACCTGAACGATATCAGAGATGACACCATTCTTCTCAGTCACACTAAATACAGTGAATTTGCTTCCGATATATCATTTCCGATAATTCTTACGTGTTATCCTTTTCCCCAGAACTGTTCGGGTGCATGGAGCTGATTGTGAATTTAATCTGAATCGGAAGTGTCACTTTATATTTTAGTGACCCCGAAAACTATGGTATCAACTCGGTTGATACCATATTCGGTTTACATACTACTTAACATATCATAAATACAAGCATATAAACGAAGCAAGTTAAATAAAAGCTAAAAGAAGAACGAAATTCAGGAACGTGAAAGTTGGAATCACCAGGTTAAAACTACAAGGACTAAACTAATTATTCGATTACTAATCTCAAACCTTTGGCATCTTCTAAGTTTTCCTTTTCGTCGTTGAAAGCCATTAGTCGCACGTCAGAGAGTAAGATGGCAGTATTATCGCCCATGTTGATGTTCACTAATTGAGCGCAGTCGTACGCGTGTCCGACGGGAGCTTCAAACAGCTTGAGGTCATCCATTTGTTTCTCCAGGTACGTACCTTCCTCTGGAAACAAAACGAGTTCATAAAGGATATAGAACTTCTTTTCCTAAAAGAGCTTCTCTTCTTTCCTAAAGAAAGAGAAATAAATCAGCAATGTCATTAAATTAGAATATAAAGTAAGGAGAATTACCAGCTTCTACATTCGCATAGATGGGTGGAGGGACAACTTTTTTTAATTGTTGTATTTGTAAATGGGAAATGTAGCGTGCTATTAATGGTTATCTACATGGAGCGATAGGAGTTAGGAATTGGGTGGTAGGTCAATGTTAGTAGATGGGCCGCTTAGCTGGGTTTACCAACAACTTGGCCCACTGGGAGGGGTTAGTAGAACTAATTAGTAATAGTTATTGATACTAGGAGGATCTGGATAAAGGAAGGAAGATTTGCTTGGTGATGAGCGACAACACTACCACCTGAGCCACGGGTGGGACGAGGAACAACTTGAAAGTGTATTTAGATTAAAAAATTTGAATCATAGCGAATAATCTAGAAGGATGGGTATTTTTAAGAAATAATTCTGACAGGTATTAAAACTAGTAACTTTCTGAGGTTTATGGCAAATTTTCCGATGACTTTTTGAATAAACTAATTTGTTGAGGAAATCTCCCTTCGACTAGATGAATCAATGTTTTTGCTATGCAATTACACTTGTTGAAAGTATACAATTTCACTTGCTATAACTATGCAAGTTGTGACATTTCATCATAGTATACCGCATATTCTTTTTTGTTAATTATTGTGTTCTATTTATCCGAGTATAAATGAAACCTGGTAACCTGATGAAATGACTCATCGGACGATTTTTGTTTTCTTTTTATTGATTTTGTCTACAATATTTCTAACCGCCTCGTCTTTAACAATGTCATTACAAGAGGCGCTTTTCTTATTTATCCATAATAATTGCTCCTTTCATCCCGGTTCATTGCTACATCCCGCCGCGAACAGGACGACACCCTTCTTCTTCTTCTCCTTTTTCTTCTTCATCTTTTTCATTTCATTCAACTGGTGTATCCTCTCTGCAGGCATCTCGAATGGTTCCTACTTCTGAAACACACTCATCAAATATCTAATATATTTTCCTTCTAGCTGACACATTCTTATTCTTCATCCCAATCCATAATCCTTTAGATCTCATTTTCTTCAAGAACTAACAGTCCTCACTAATCTTACTGGTGCACTCCCACGATATGAGATTTGCATTTTCTACCCCACTGTTACAAATACACGTCGGATTGTCTTTCCTCCCAATTGATTGCAAATACTTTTCTAATTTTCCTTGTCTTGATATAAATTCCACCATATATCTAGTCTGAACCATTTTTTGTTCCGCATTCAGAACGGCATATCCATGTTCTTCTCCCTGTGTCGTCCTTGGCCCACCTTGTTTGCCATCCTTTGAGCAGTACATTTTCCAGTTTTCTCTTTGCATCTTTCTGACCCACATTGAACTTTCCACAATTTATAATTATCTTACCTTCCTTCCGCAATATTTTATTTTTAATCCTCGTGGCTCATGTGGTAGCATGCCTGTGTTCTTATTAGACGAGTGATGAAATTGAAAGCCAGTCAATGTTTGTTCACGATGCACCAGCGATCCGCGGAATGACTAAATTGTTCAAAAAGTTGAAGAAATAGAATGATTTAAACGAATCAATGGGTTTACAAGTGAAAAAGTGAATATCAGACCGCAATAATCTCAAAGTGAGATGAGCAATTAAATAATTCAACATTGTAACTTATTTTTTTCTCTTACCTACTTCGGTAACGACGGATAGCACACAGGAAAGTGAATTCATTTTCTTTTTGTTGACAGTATATTATTTAACTCCATAATCCATCAAGTATCTAACTGCCATAAAAATCATCTCCCTACTTCATATTGTTTCCGAAAGAACAGAAAAAAAATTTGCATTACACAACACAATCACCTATTAAAAGTTGTGAAAGTTAAAATTTTAGATTCGGAAAACCATATCAAAAAGCGGTTAATTAAAGATTACCAAGACATGTAATAAGAAAACTGACGTGGAAAACTCAACTTCCATATTAGTACAGTTGTCAGAGGGTTTTAAGTAAATATGGGATGAAAGAAGCTGAAAACTGGCATGGTGGTAGTGTCTGAAGGGTAGAATATGGAAATCCAAAAATTCGGGCTGATGGGTGACAGCAAGGGGGTGAGAACAACCCCTAAACTTTCAAATGCTTTTGTTTCAATGAAGGACTTATTTTTCATTAATTCTGACCACCGGAAATGAAAGAACGGGAAATTTTACACAAGAAATAGTATTTTTTCATCTTGGAAATAATTTTTTTGATATAATAATTTTAGCACGTAATTACCTCGCGAAAGCGTGCGAACTGAAATATTTGAAAAGAAACGGAGTGTTTCCCCCCTTTACATGTGCGATTTGTAAATAACGAATATAAATAAATATTTACGATGTGTTGTCTGAAAAGACCAGGTTCAAGCTTTGTTTGGGACATTTGAACTAAATGAAAGGTTGTTTATTTAACTGATAATTGTAATTGCAAATATTGAGTGGGTGGATTTCTGGTATTTCGTATCTCAAAAAGTAACTACTCAACAATATAGCACACCCAGAGTGAATTTATATTCCTTTCACCCCAAATTATCAAATCCCATAGCGTTACTCGTGAAATGTGAACCTCAATTTTCATACTAGGTGCCTTTTTATACGCATTTTTCACTATGTTTGAACATCCTCATGAAATTATTAAGATTATGTCGTTTTGACCACATATTTCAATATGTTCCATACACCATATTTAAATGCACATTTTAATTTATCAAACACAAATTTAAACTTGATAAAAGACGTAGGCAAATTCAAAGAAGACAGCTTTTTGTTTGAATCTTGACGAAATGCCGAATTTGTTAATATCTCATTTATTATGTAAACAAATGGAATAAATCGGCATTTCTCGACGGGATTCGAAAGAGGAGGTTCTCAACTACAAATTCCACCTGGATGCTTCTATTGTTAGGAAATAGAATTCGAAGATCAGGTAAAAGAGAAAGGACCGAGACTCAGGTTTCTGAATGGGATTCGGCCATTTTGGATACGTGCGATCACGTGTGCGCCGACCGACGCTGACAGACACGAGGACTGTATGCTGCCGGTACGATTCCGTTTGTTGTTTATAACAAATAAATTAAAGTAATTAAGGTCGGCTTCAGTGTAATATTGAAATAAAACAGTAGTGCAGTGGTTCTATGCCTTCTTACACTGAGTCAACATGATCTGGGAGTGATAGCACTTGAAGGTTAGTCCTTATGCAGTAGTGAGTAATGAAAATTTCATAATATAATTATAAACAAATATAAATTAGCAGCACAAAACAGTCCATGAAAGTGATCAGGGAACTTTTCTTTCTTCCGTGTTTATTATGACAAAATAGAACATGGCAAAATGACATGTTATTATGACAAAATAGAACCAATTATTGCATCTCGGTTGGGAACCTCGACAATTGCAATAAAATGTGTTTTTTCTATCTGACTGTCACAAGAAAGACTGTTTAAGGTAGAAATGTAGATTCAATAGTTTCAGATCAGGTGAGCAATGTACAAAATAAAGGTTTTATATTGTGAAACTTGTCTGGTAGAAGAGCTCCATACATTAGGTTATTATTGGGAACCTCGACGCTTAATGCAGTTAAATTGGGGTCTTTACCCCCAACTGATGATGCAGCTAAATTTCAGAAATGGCTGGGCAACGATTTGAATCAAACTGAGTGGGGTTGGAACCTTGATAGCAACAACATATTAGTACCTATAAAAATGTCTCTAGTGCCTGCACCTGACAAACTTTTGCAAATGTTTTTTTGTAGTTGTAAGAGTGCATGTGGAAAAGCATGTGGCTGCAGAAAGGCAGGGTTACTGTGTTCTTCTGTATGTGGAAATTGTTCACCTGACACTTGCTCCAACATGCCTACGGAAATTGAATTAAGTGATGATAGCAGTGACAATGTCGCAACCTCTTCCGAATGTTCATTAGATTATTTGTCCGATTTTCTGGAAGATTACTGTTTAAGTTTTAAACCTCAAATGTAATAAATGTAAATACATTTTTTAAAATTTATAAATAAATTGAACATTTTCCTGCAAAGTACTATGACATATTAACTCATATTTTACTTACTCCGGACGATTTTGGGATGAATGTTATTTCTCTTCAAGCGGGACACCTATGAATATTAAGCCTCATATTTTTTTTAAAACACAAATTATCTTCTGTGTGTTGAATTAAGGTCTTCAACTGGACTTTACCGTGGTTATTATGTAATATCCTAAAATTATATGTTACTTTCTATTTTTTTCTACTTTCGTAATATTAAATTTTATCTTTTGCTTATAGCAAAAATTAAATACCGCGAAGAAAACATGTACAAAAACACATAGTTTTCAATATTTTTTGCAAATATGTGCGCAATTACGAATTATTTTCAAATCCAGGCAGATAGTAAGTACGTTTCGTAAACAAAACGTACAGATAAGACCTCTGAATTCTTTGGTTTTCATTTCAATTTTAGGTTATGAACTTGAAAACAATATTCATCATATTTAATTTTGCTTCTATGATTTGGTCACATTGTAACGCCTCACATAAAGCAATTGAACTCTGCAAGACGCATTAGTAGTCTTGAAAGTCAACAATCATGTGAGTGAAGTTCCACATCTAAATTAGTTGCTAAATTGAATTGTTTTTCTGCGCTTGTTATTCATCAACATTCACAATATTTTGCGATTTACTTGCAACAATTCTCAAGAAGAGTCCTTTCCAATTTCAGATAATATCATACATTACTTTTTTCTATTTTCATGCCATAGCCATTTCGTAGAATTCACGTTTATTAGTATACATTTTTATTTACAAAAAAACATCAATTTATTAATGATCCTTTAACTCCTACAAGGGAGATTTCAACAAGTGCAGATCGAAAGTGGTCCTGATTATTTTATACTGAAACATGTTGACTATGTGTATGTGCAGTCAAAATATTAGCGACAATGGAAAACTGGAAGGCGCTGAAAAAAATTACGAAAAACTGTTTCTTTTCGCGCGGTGAAAAGCCCTTTTTGTGGGTATTGCGCGACCCTTCAACTAAGAAGCGGACGAGCAGCGACGGAAGAGACACGCGACTGAGCTTTGATTCGTCCCACTTCTAGTATCTTCACAATTGAGGGAAGAAATGCAAACAAACAAATGCTTTTTCCCGCGCGTTTAAGAAAAGGAAGAGATGATCCATTCAAGTCAAATAGTAAAAGTATGTAAGTTCAGCTAACTACATAATTCATGTTCAAGTTTCCTTTCTCTATCGTTGCAGAGGAATTCAAGTAAAATGTTAGATCTAACATTTTATGTATTTTTTTACATATTTATTTGAGATTTTCAAACCTTACATTATCAAAATGATCATGATACAAGTAACAATAGGAGGAAATTAAAGTGTTCATCAAATCTATTTCATCTTTTCTCAATGAAACAGAAGTAAGATAATTATTATCTGTTAATTATTACCAGTACCACTAAATGTTTACCCGTTTTTAATATTATTTCATGCGTGATTATATGGATTTATAATACATCATTGCTCGAGAATTTTCTTGCAGAAAATACGTATTCATTATCCACCGAAAATTTTGATAAAGAACTGAACTATTAACAACATGCAAATATCGATAAAATCGAAAAAAAGATACTTACATTTGCTTACGCTGTCTAAACGGTTAGAGACAGGTGGCAATACGGATGGCAATATTGTTTGCCTCAAAGAGTTCTGCATAAAAGTCCGCGACGGTTTATGTCAATCTACAAATATTTACCTAAAATATCGATAAAACGTAGATTAAAATCGATTAAAAATAGAAGTGTTCAAATACTTCAATTTAAGAGAGTAATTTACGAAGGAGAAAATGAATCATCATAAAATTTTATGAATTATTTGTTTTGTGCATTTAACAAAGATACAAAAGTCTTTAAATCGTAAAATTTCAACGAATAGTTTTAATGAAGAGTTTCAAGCGTTTTAATGAAATGGTGCAGCCACGTCATGCCTCGGAAGCAAAAGTTCGGTCGGCGCGACGCCTGCGACATGGTGTAGTACATAGTCAAGTTTTGTATTAAATTTTTATTAATCTGAATTCTGAAAAATTAAGGTACATGTTTTTAAAAACCAATTAGTAAAAGTATTTTGATCTTACAATATTGATAGATTTTATTTTTTCCTGAGTGAAAGATGATTATACTAAGAAAAATCCCGGGTAACGCTGGGTAATCAGCTAGTATGTCAATAAAACAAGTATGCGGAAAGATTTTGGACTTTTTATATTGAGCATTGAAAGAGAAATTGAAGATCATAATTTCTTTGCGTTCAAGGAATAAACTAATTATACTAATAAAGTTTTCAAAGAAATTGACTCAACAAATGTTCGAGATTTCTGAGAATTGTGAGGAGTGTAAGTTCGATATTTTTGGAATGTGAAAAATATCTTTGAAATTATCAATAATTCTTCCTTAATATATTATAAGATGCAAGATTTTTAATTCCATTTCCCCTTGACCTGGAACATTTTTTTTCACACAAGAAGATTCCTATTCATATCCCGTAGAACGTTAGTCATCAGTTAAAGCATTGATAGCGGAAAATTCAGTCAGAAAAGTAACCAGTTTCGAAGAGGCTCTGAACAATATTTTCAACACTGAAAAGAAAATCACGAAGAAATTAGTGTTTTGATAATTGCGATCCTCAACTGTTTTTGTTTGATTTTGTGGAAACGTAAGTGTTGTATGAAGAAGATGTAGTCATCCTATCCTACGCCGTAAAGGCCATGAATTAATAAATAACAAAAAATTGGATATTGCGACTACATCTTCTTCATGTACACTACCAACACTGAACCTCAACACACAAAGAAACGTGATTGCTTTGTATTGTTCATTATTTTGCTAACTAATATGTTTTGTTGCTTTGTTAAAGTCCAACGTCTACCTAGTGTGTGTAGATCTTGTATGACTGTGGAGGTCTTTTGGATGTCCATGGCCATTGTGTTAATGGCGAAAGTGGAGCTGGAAGCTCTCTTCTTCCACTCGAAACGGATTCTGTTGTCACGTCCTGAGTCACGACGGAGCCTTCGAGTTGACTTTGGCCAGTCCCACGAGAATATCAATGTTTGATCATTGTCACTGCATTCTCCACTAGATTCGGCATGCGCTGGTACAAAGAGGCTTTCGACGTTTTCCTGAAAAGGAAAAGGTTCCGTTTGATTAAATACGTATCCTAGAAGCAAGATAATAGAATATTTGTCATCAGACAGGCAAAAGAAGGAATAACTATATAAAATGTCGTGGACGAATGAAGAGACTCACGAAAATCAAACAGAATGAAATTCATGGCTGCGAATGAAATTCACCTCCAACCGAATTCTGGCGGTTAGGACCACTGTCGCGTTCTTCATCCTAATAGGACACGCTCGCTCGACATTTTTTCAGTAACTTCATCGAAAATACATTAAAACTCAAAATCTGATTATGATATGAGATGATCTCATAGCACGTCGTATGCAGTAGACAAACCGAGTAACTGCTGTTTTAATTTTGGAATTTGTACAAATAATATTTCTTACGTTCCAGTAGAAATCGAATTAAAATTTTGTTCAAAAATGTTGCTGGTACGTTCTGTTCATAAGAAAACTTAGTGGTTCGTTGTACTTGTATGGAATGTGTTTTGAAACCATAAACTGATGGATATTAAACGTAACATCGAGGGAAACACTCAATTTTTTGAAGTTCCGATAAGATAATTTTTACATTGATAATATTAAGATATTCTTACAGTAATAACATCATTTATTTTTCCTGTCTTTCCGAACTCAGACATGGTTAAATTCAGAGAGAAGATAAATGCGATGGCGTTCTTGAATGTTCACAGGTGAGTTATGGACAAAATAAAATTTACAAATAAAATTTATAGTATTACTTCGCGGACTTTGAATCAGCAAGACTTACTTCAAAACAGATGTCCAGTGGTTTTTTAAATTCTAAATATGGTCGAAGTAAATCTGGAAGTTAATATTTATTTCCTACCGGTAAAGAGCTTTCGAGAGCATTTGTGGGGCAAAAATAATATCTGTAACACGTCCTTTGCGACACCCCTCTCGGAGGCCGATAAATCGTGGATGATGAACTGGGTTATTAATAAATGGGTTTCTGCACGAAGACGTTTTTATCACATGTTAGTTCAGAAATAACGGCTATTTTCATCAATTAATTAGAACTAGTAACTAAAAGAAATTGAATCATCACGGTTCCACACGCGAAGGAACGCTCATTCCCGATTTACGAAGGGAATCGGACCTCCCTCAAATTATGTTTTCCATGCGACTAACAAAAAAACTACGACATAAGTATGACGTTTGGTAAAATTTGAACACGGGTTCTCATTGTAAACACTGACAAAACCGTGTCTATGTCATTTCACAATAGTATCACAAAATCTTTAGCCCAAGTTTCTCTTTCTTTAAACGGAACAAATTAAAAACTGCTACGAATACAAAATTCTTAGGTCTCCATATTCAAGACAACCTCAAATGGAATTGTCACGTTGACAATCTTAATTCCCAATTACGCATTCCAAATCTTAGTTAACGTAGTTAGTCCACGTACATCCCGTTGCGTATATTTTGCAAACGTTTACTCCCATTTACGTTACGGCATTACTTTCTGTGGCTATTCCGGACAGTGTATTCAAACTTCCAGAATTCAGAAGACGATAGTTCGGATAATTTGTAAATCTCACCCTCGAAACACTTGTAAACCTTTATTCAAGGAATTAAATATCTTAACACTTCCCTGCATGAAACGGTCGTGTTTGTTAAGACTGAATTATTGAAGTGCCACCTTTGCTTCATACGAAACTGTCTCGTTCACGAACACAATACTCACTATAGTAATAATATTCATCGCCCTACAGTGTCAACCACTCTTTGCCAAAAAGGACCATATCACTCGGGAATCGTTCTGTTTTATTCCCTGCCCAAGAATATAAAAGATATTATGAAATGGAATATCTTCAAATCCGCGGTTAAAAATTACCCCCTGCACCAGTGCTTCTACACTGTAAAATAATTTATTGATTTTAATAAAAGTTAAATCCGTCTTGTACTTTATCACGCCATTGCTGTAGTAATTTTTAAATAACTTATAGCAGTCTCAAAAACTATTTTCTGGCATGATTGTGTTGTCTTATGATTCATATTACTTTAGTTTTATGTGTACTCAACTTTGACACGGTTGTGTACATTAATTCTGTAGCCTCATCCTTGCCCGGGTTTTGCCCGGGTTTTGCCCGGGTTTTGCCTCGGTTTTCCTTCGGGTAGAGGTGGATTTCTTATACAGATTCTCTAAGCTTTGTCTAGGGGCATGTTTATTGTAACACTAAATCGTGAATTCAGTATTATTTCAATTCTTATGATTTTTAAACACTACACTCAGAATAATCTATAGTTCGATAATAATTTGTAAATGTAAAATAAATTTGTAGTGTTTACAAACATATTGACATACTATTAGTATTATAACTCGCAGCTAACTTTTTATGTTATCTAGGAATTTTTGCTGAAAGTTTTGAATCCGCCTGTGCCTTAGGGCCCTTGATCGGAATTGATGGGATGGTCCCTTGTATGCTTCGGGAGAGTAAAATTAGTTTATTGTCCTCCACGTGGTCATACGCAGTTTGTACTGTTTTTTGACAATATATTTATTATTAAATTAACTAAAAGAAGGGGTTGAATTGGGTACTAAGGGACCTGTTTTGATTTTCTCTCTTTTAATTCTGTCAAATTTCTCATAACATTACATAAAACAGATTTTTGATATTACTATTCAGTAATATTTTCAAAAATTCATCCGCTTCGGACTTCTCTGTAAAATAACTCATAAATTTCATATATCGCAATAAGCAATACTATTGGTTAAAATTTTTAAGCTAGTACCATTAGATTTTGAAAAAAATCACATTTCCACCACGATTTATTCATGGACACATATTTATTATCAGAATAAATGGTATGCAATCCGTACAGCATTGTACATTGTACACGCCATAAAAAATTGTGAAAGACTTTGTCAATCTATTAATGACAGATTTATGAAAACCTTTCAATCACATACTTTGATAGAATGCTCTCCTGACGGGCAAACAAATGATAAAACAAATCACTCAAACAACATACACTTCAGAAACAATTCATATCGATTGGTAAAATCGCCCAAATATTGAACTCAAACAAAATACAACATAAAAATCACAAACCTGCAAAGTACTATTTAAATAAGGTACTTGTAGAACAACACGCATTTTCGCAAAGATACATGGATTCACTCCTTCCTCTGGAAATACAGAACCTTCTATACTCGGAGGAGAAGTAGGCTTCATAGTGCTTGAAGATATGCTGCTAGAAGAATCAGATGGCTCACCTAGCAAAATATTAAAAGCAAATTAAAAAAAAGACACAAAACACCGTTCAAAACACTTGAACTTACCTGTAGAAGAGAGAACGGAGGGAGTCGTATAAACGAAAGTTGTACTATCAGAAGTAGAAGAAACTGTATCTGTGGTAACATCGTCCGTTGACGTAGAAGGAGGTGTAGATGATTCCTCAGTATTCAATGTACTGTCTGATGTAAAGAAAATAGTTGTGTCTGCGTCTGTCCTGGACGGAGTGGTACTTATAACCACAGATGAAGTAACTATATCTGTAGTAACACCTTGCGTTGACGTAGTAAGAGATGTAGATGATTCGCCAGTATTCCACGAACTGTCAGAAGTGTACTCAGATGTGGCATCTGTTTCTGTACTTGACGGAGTGGTACTTATAACCACAGATGAAGTAAAATCTGTCGTAGTGACGGATATATCAGTACTACATACTGAAGTTGTAGTGGAATAGTCTGATGTACTTCCATCAACCGAAGATGTACTTTCGGAATTGGAAGAAACTATATCTTGCGTTGACGTAGTAAGAGGTGTAGATGATTCGTCAGTATTCCACGAACTGTCAGAAGTGTACTCAGATGTGGCATCTGTTTCTGTACTTGACGGAGTGGTATTTATAACCACAGATGAAGTAAAATCTGTCGTAGTGGCGGATATATCAGTACTCCATACTGAAGTTGTAGTGGAAAATTCTGATGTACTTCCATCAACCGAAGATGTACTTTCGGAATTGGAAGAAACTATATCTTGCGTTGACGTAGTAAGAGGTGTAGATGATTCGTCAGTATTCCACGAACTGTCAGAAGTGTACTCAGATGTGGCATCTGTTTCTGTACTTGACGGAGTGGTATTTATAACCACAGATGAAGTAAAATCTGTCGTAGTGGCGGATATATCAGTACTCCATACTGAAGTTGTAGTGGAAAATTCTGATGTACTTCCATCAACCGAAGATGTACTTTCGGAATTGGAAGAAACTATATCTTGCGTTGACGTAGTAAGAGGTGTAGATGATTCGTCAGTATTCCACGAACTGTCAGAAGTGTACTCAGATGTGGCATCTGTTTCTGTACTTGACGGAGTGGTATTTATAACCACAGATGAAGTAAAATCTGTCGTAGTGGCGGATATATCAGTACTCCATACTGAAGTTGTAGTAGAAAAGTCTGATGTATTTCCGTCAACCGAAGATGTACTTTCGGAAGTGGAAGAAACTATATCTGTGGTACCATCTTGCGTTGACGTAGTAAGAGGTGTAGATGATTCGTCAGTATTCCACGAACTGTCAGAAGTGTACTCAGATGTGGCATCTGTTTCTGTACTTGACGGAGTGGTATTTATAACCACAGATGAAGTAAAATCTAACGTAGTGGCGGATATATCAGTACTCCATACTGAAGTTGTAGTGGTAAATTCTGATGTACTTCCATCAACCGAAGATGTACTTTCGGAATTGGAAGAAACTATATCTTGCGTTGACGTAGTAAGAGGTGTAGATGATTCGTCAGTATTCCACGAACTGTCAGAAGTGTACTCAGATGTGGCATCTGTTTCTGTACTTGACGGAGTGGTATTTATAACCACAGATGAAGTAAAATCTGTCGTAGTGGCGGATATATCAGTACTCCATACTGAAGTTGTAGTGGAAAATTCTGATGTACTTCCATCAACCGAAGATGTACTTTCGGAAGTGAAAGAAACTATATCTGTAGTAACATCTTGCGTTGACGTAGTAAGAGATGTAGATGATTCGCCAGTATTCCACGTACTGTCAGAGGTGTACTCAGATGTGGCATCTGTTTCTGTACTTGACGGAGTTTTACTTATAACCACAGATGAAGTAAAATCTGTCGCGGTGGCGGATATATCAGTACTCCATACTGAAGTTGTAGTGGAAAATTCTGATGTACTTCCATCAACCGAAGATGTACTTTCGGAATTGGAAGAAACTATATCTTGCGTTGACGTAGTAAGAGGTGTAGATGATTCGTCAGTATTCCACGAACTGTCAGAAGTGTACTCAGATGTGGCATCTGTTTCTGTACTTGACGGAGTGGTATTTATAACCACAGATGAAGTAAAATCTGTCGTAGTGGCGGATATATCAGTACTCCATACTGAAGTTGTAGTGGAAAAGTCTGATGTATTTCCGTCAACCGAAGATGTACTTTCGGAAGTGGAAGAAACTATATCTGTGGTACCATCTTGCGTTGACGTAGTAAGAGGTGTAGATGATTCGTCAGTATTCCACGAACTGTCAGAAGTGTACTCAGATGTGGCATCTGTTTCTGTACTTGACGGAGTGGTATTTATAACCACAGATGAAGTAAAATCTGTCGTAGTGGCGGATATATCAGTACTCCATACTGAAGTTGTAGTGGAAAAGTCTGATATACTTCCAACAACCGATGATGAACTTTCGGTAGTGGAAGAAAGTATATCTGGAGTAACATCTTGCGTTGTCGTGGTGATAGGTATAGATGTTTCATCTGTATTCCTACTACTTTCTGATATATAGACCAATGTTGTATATGTGTCAGTGGTTATCGATTTCATTGTTGCATCAATGGATGAAGAGTAGTCTGGCAGTATGTGAGATTTATCGGATTTTACATCAGTTGATATAAATGAAATATCTGTCGTTTCTCCATCAAATAATGATTGTATTTGCGTATCATTGGATGGTTTATCGTTTTTTCTGTTTGTAGATGTAGTTTTAGTATTGGCGTTTGGCATTTCCGTCTGAAACGTACCTAGAAAATAAATTTGTTTATTTGTAATATAATAGTTTATTATCCTACTTGAAGCATTGTTTGATGTATAATTTGATATTTTGGTTTTTTAAATATATAAGTCCTTTATTTTCCTTTTTTTTGTTTTCAATGTACAATGGAATATTTGTGGTTTAAAGTCAGTTTCTTTTCCTTGTGTTTGTTATAGATGATATTATACATTGTGCACGGTGACAGTAATTATTCTTACATCAATACGATATACAAAATATATAAATACACTAAAATATTGTCATCCCACTTCTTCATGTATTCGTGTTTGTTGCCTTTAATAGTTCAGACTAACGGTTATCGTGTAATATATTGAAATATATTGTTATTTCCAGAACAACTGCTTTTAGTGTATCGTAGACTCAAGTGGATAGCATTTATGAATTCGTAAATAAGTTACGTAAAAGCAGTATCTTAGTAGTAATAAACGATTTTATTGTGTTGTTTTCCGACGGATGGGATTATAGTTTTAATGAACTTCTAACTATCCACCTCGTCTTCTCACCTTTTTTTTAAATTTTGTTCACTCTTCTTTATACTTTAGAATTGTTGATAATGACTGGTCAATATCGCTTGATGTGTTAAATACCTGAATTCGGGTAGTATGCCGGTTGAATACTTGCCGATCCCTTAGCGACTCCTCAACTACACTAACACAGCCTTTTGAACAGTTCGCTTGTAAATCATTGATCATTGAAACCGAGCATAGTTTCCTCTACGTCTTTTCAAGACGACTCGCATCGAAATTGCGAATTTGTACCGTCAATTGAAATGCCGGATTTATTCCCCACGAAGCATTGAACAGTAAGAATTTTAATTATCGTTTTATAATGTAAGTATACACGAATTCATTAGAATTGGTGTATTGTTTTTCAAGTGATTATACGCTCATGTAACTTCATCTTGCCTCACTTAGGGCCACCGTTAGTAAGCAGTTACCTTTAAGTTAAACCTGGTCTAATGTGGTTGCGTCTTACTTCTAATATCACTGTTATCTTATACCAAAAGGTTCAACTCATGGTCCAACTAGCTTTAGAACTAGTCTTAAGTTAGACCCACCGTCCGGAATGGATCTAACTATGGCGTCCAGAGGGGTCTTTCCAGTCAGCGATGTGATTGGCTGAGAATTTCCGACCATCGTCGACGCGACGCCATGTTGATTATGGAAGAGCTTTTGCTGTTTTCTTAGTTGATGGGGATATGTTGTTTACATATAATTCTTCATGTTCGGGAGATTTTATTTTGTTTTGAAATACGGATCAATGTTTGTGTACCTTCGAAGATTATGTTCCTCGACTATGAAATGAAACTCATTCGTGTAGTCTCGCCAATCAAATATATGGTTGGCGAGACTGCGCAAGTTAATTTCATTTTAAATTACGCCAACAAACAGTCACCAATACCATTTATATTCCTCGTCTATATTTTGAGAGTGTCTAATTGATTCAGTAATCTTCATGATTACAAATGCTTGATTGAAGCAATCGCGAATTTTCGTAGTTTTGAATGAGGCTAACGAAGATGTTTCCTTTCCTACGAAAGGTAGGACTTTAAATCATAATTTCAGGTAATTGTGAGTTATTATTAAATTATATCCGTGAGATGAGTCTTTTTCTCACTGATCTCTGTAGTTGTCAGTATCATCCACACCCGAATATTAAGTTTGTGAATATTTGAACTAGTTGATAATATTGAGGAAACTACATAGTTTATAGCAGTTATATTTTACATATTTAAAATGTTCCAACACTTAGTCATAATTAATTCGTCCGTCTTCACTGATCTTTAACATTGTTACACGAACGATGCAATTTCTGCGTTAAGTTAATCTTGATGTATATTGCCACGGGTATCATTATATTGGCGGTTTGTTGTTGTTAATGAATCTATCTGGAAGAGTCATGAAGAGAAATGAGAGTTAATAAAAATGAAGAGTCATCGAAAAGGAATTTTTCATTTTGAAGTCTGTTTCACTTTGTTTTAGACCCTTTTTGTCTAGGTCACAAGTGCGCACTCGTTAAGAGAATGTGTGTGGTTGAGAAGACCGAAACCATGGAGAACAGAGTGAGTGTTAAGAAAATTATGGGAGATGTGCCAAAATTATTTCGGTTATTGGTGGTACAGACATGCCTCACAATAAAATACTATCATCAGATATGATAAAAGTTGAATTCTACAATTTTCTTTACCAATAAACAATGACTTTTTTATTCAACCGTAAGGCTTAGCTAAGCACTAAGGAGAAGACTTTCATTCATTTTACCATGTTGATAGTGGATCATGATGAATCAGTGTCAGTCCTTGTGTTAAATTGACTAATACCGTTTCCATCAGGTAATGGATTATTCTACGTAGGAAATAAGTTTCCTGACACCTTAAATACACATTTCTTGGGATTTTTCAATAATCATTAAGATATTTAAGTGAAGGTATGTATATTTAATTCATTATAGTGTCAAATCACAGGAGTTCAGATATACTGTTATATATCCTCCGATATAAGGATATTGAATTTGTCAAAAAAATTTTTTGAAAGGACTGTGTAATTTTGAAACATTTTAATGTGTTTTAATTATAATTATTTTTATTATTATTATTGTTATTATTATTAATTAGAATGATTATTATTCTAAACTTAACTAGCAGAAATTGGTGAAAAGGTATTTCGGTGTTAGGAAAAGAAGATTTCCTTGTGTATTATTTATTTAAAGCCTTTTGGCAAGGTTCAGGCTATGAGACCTGCTCCTCCACCTAACCGTTAGACATAGGTAAGGGAATTGGGAAGGAGAGACGTTGGGTTGCAGGGGAACTTATAGTACCGAACCGACATTTGTCTGGAGTTTGTGAGGGAAACCCCAGCTGAAAATCTCACCTAGTTCGAACCCGAAAGGGTTTGAACCCACACGCCACAGCTCAGCGGGATCGTCGAAGCGAAGACGTTACCACTACACCTTCACTATCGGTAGACCACCGCTGTCGGAATTGAATAGAAAAAAATGACTCTGAAGTTTTTTGCCTGAGGTACCTGTACAACTGCACGGTTAACTCAAAGATATAGAACTTCATGATATATATATATATATATATATATATATATATATATATATGTATATATAGTG
>NNCF01128943.1:215685-234736 GCA_002313205.1 Laupala kohalensis
AGATTCCTGAACCTACCCTATATGTAAGTTCCGTGAATCCATATCCATGAACGCGCCCATTATGCACGTTCTATGGGCATCACTTTCTGAACGTACTCAATATACACGTTCTGTGTTTACCCTTTAAATACGGCTGTCCGCAGCCACTCATTACCCAGTCAGAAGCAGTTCGTCGTGTACTTCGTGAGTCCCGACATAGGGACACGTGTCTACGATGTTGTGTTATTATGCCTGTATAAGTGCATAGAACTTTTTGGACCATGATTGCCGTATAAACGGAATCATACAAGTGTTGTGTTGTTACGTCGTATAAATGTTAAATACGCAAACTTCATAACTGTGAACACAAATGCTCTCATGCTATTCTAAGTTTCAGTAGCGAGTTGAAACGAGCAACCACTACGAACTTGATGCAACCACAAGTCGCCAGCCAGAAGCAGCTGGATTTACAACCGAAGCATTCAACAACTTCGCCAGGCCACATGCAGCCACTACAAGCGAGGTCAACAGAAGCCAGTTCATAAATATTCTACTCGCATGTGCGAGACCTTTGTTCAGAGACCATGAGTTTCGAGCAATTGTATTTTATGCCTCATATATGAGGATCGTATCAGAAGTCTCTTTCTGATGCATATACAAAAAATCCTGCAATATTTATGGTTACTTGTTAACCGCTTATGTACCAGCAGGTAGTTTGTTACTAAATCATTTAGTTGATTACGGGGGGCATTTCCTCGAAAATTCGAGGAAGGAAGGGCTTTTTTTGTGTGTAGACTTACCAGTCACACTTCAACCTTTGTATATACCTTTGTAATTCTGTTTAAAAATGAGGACATGGGATGGGAACTTCACTCTATAGAAGTATTTCTATTTCATGCAATTATAACTCTGTTGAATTTGTGATTCAAAGAGTGTTATCTGCTCACAACAGGTAACTTCAATTTTGCTGCATATCATACCAATTNGTATTTATTTGTTAATGTAATAAATGTGAATGTTGTTTAAATCAAAGCGATTCCGCAAAAGAATCTTAATACTCCTTAATCTCCCAGGTTTGTTGAAACACACAAACACCCCCTGTATATCCCTTGTGTCTATGACGTCTGGTTATTCGTTCGAAGAATGCCGGCCGAAGTAAGTGATCAGCGCGTACCTTTCTCTTTGTCTTATAATATTTTTGTGGAAGACGATTTGACCCAGACGAAGCCTTTTACGGAATGTTGCAGAATGTTGAGTCTCAGAAGAATGTTGCAGAAGCGTGTGGCCAGTGTGAAGGGAGTACTTTCACCGGATACGGAAACAATAGCCGTCCCGGGAAGGACTCCTCCGGGCACCTGTCTGATGCCGTCGGCCGCTCGTCATATCGGTGAAGACTCAGTGTTCTCAGAAGCTGAGGGGTGACCAAGATGATTTGGAGTGCTCATTGTGGCAACGAAGGCGTGGTCACGTGATCTCCGCTCCGTATATATTGGGAGGATTGAATATCCTCGAGGACTCGGCAGTGTGAACTGAGTCCGCAGGTTTGAGATGTGACCTGGCTAGTTTTGGTCGTCAGACTGCTTAAGAATTACTGCGGTCTGACTTTAAATTCATTTTCTAGTAGTTGCGAGTGGCGTAACTTGTATCAGTTAATTGTTCGGGAAAACAACTTGTAATTTTGGAGATTCAGATAACCAAGAGAGGTTTTCGAATTTGTTGTCTTCAATTCAATTTATTTATGTGTAATCAATGCTTTCTGATAGCATTACTTGTGTAATAATATATTTACATATGTATTTATGATTTTGAGAGTTTGTCTACATTTGTAAATATTCAGATCTCTCTTTAATTTGGATTAAATCATTAATTATTGTTATTACACGTGTGTTTAATTGCTTGGGAAACCGAGCTGGTGGCAGCGATCTCTACCATAAGGGTTGTGATATTTATGGTTGAATCCCGCTTCTACCCAAAGAACCCACACTGCATCTGGGTTTGTGGTGTGGTGTTACACTGGGCAAGTTATGACGTCATACCATCGATTGAACTGATCGAACATGCCTCGCGTCGCGCGCCAAAAGACGTGAGCTCAGAACACATGGGCCTAATCATTCGAACACTTCACATCTCTTCTTCATCTCATTATCTTCGTGGGTCCGCGACTGGCCGACATTCTCGCAAGCTCAAGCCTTCGCATCTATGCTAAAGAAGGCACTTACGACCACGCTTACAACATTCTAAAATGACACATGCGTCCTTCCGTTCCAACACTTCACATCACCATTCATCACTTTCATCGTGGATCGGCAACCAG
Organism: Laupala kohalensis; assembly: GCA_002313205.1. NCBI lineage: Eukaryota > Metazoa > Arthropoda > Insecta > Orthoptera > Trigonidiidae > Laupala > Laupala kohalensis. The sequence continues at coordinate 217,979 of NNCF01128943.1, forward strand.
CCGATATTTTCTACAGCTCAAGCCTTCTACAACGCTACAGAAGGCACTATTGTCCACGAGTATTTCAAAATGGATTTTCGGATCAACACCGACTTTCTACATCTGCCACAACAAAGCTGATCTTCCAAGATCTTATCATCTCATCATGCTCTCTTGGAAACCAGTATTGTATCATTATTCTTCATCAAATATCATAGCATGTGTCATTAAACAACTTGTTCTTGTTAGCACTCTATCTTGGTTCTAATCCTTTTTCACTTTCTAATTTCATTACTATTATTTTTTGTGCAGGTAAGACCTAACTTGTCTGTACAGAAGTGAATGATTTGTTTCAAAAGAAGACAAGGAGACACATCAACATACTATTTCCAAAATAAAATACATTAAGTTTTAAACCAAAATAAGACACATCCGAAATAAAAACTCTTTTACAAAGTTTTAAAGGTAATAGAACAGTAAGAACTTTGATACTTTTAGTAAACGTTTGTCCACGTCACATTAAGCTTGCAAAGAAACAATTTTCTATTTTTTTGTAGACAGAGGACTAATTTAGTGTCTCCTGTTTCCTAAAAGATTTTGTCAAAGGGATCGTTCGTTTCTTCTAGATAACTCAAATATAATAAGTAATACTGATGTGTATAAGATTGACCTAATATATCTATGAATTTATATTTCTATACTGTATTGTGTAACGACTATATCTTAAGTGATAATATTTCATTCAGAATTAATTGTGAGAGAGTATTTGGAGACATCGTTCCCAAAAATTGTTCAATTAATGTACGAATTTCCTTTTCACAATTTTACTTGTAGTGAAAATGGCAGTAGTTCCTTTGAAATAGTTATTGGATTAAGTATTTTATCTGTGTGTTCCAAGATCTCTAATAACTCATGAACTATAAATTAACAAAATATATCAAAGTAGATAGTTCAACTTGCATTACACCAGGTATATGGACATTTTAATGTATAAATTGTGTTTGCGTTGATGATAACAGTGGAGTGCATATGTTCCTGATTCACTTTGTGATATTGAATAGCTACTTATTAATAATACAATGGATTAACAAAATTATTACAATCTGTAGAAGTTTTGAAATAAAAAATATGCTGTAAATAAGATGTTGCTGAAAATTCTACATACAATTAGGTCGAAAATATAGACATGGTTCTCATCTTCAATCATATTTGAATTTAGATTTACAATCATATTTGACATTTTGGCAGCTGATTTCTGTCATCATCAGGTCACCTGATGGCAGAAATCAACTGTCGAAAAGTTGTGAACTTTCGTGAAATATAATCAACTTACAAAGTGGTAATAAATATTTCAATTTAGTAGAAGATATTTTGGGTTTTTTTCTTCACGTCATTTGTTTCAGTGGTGTATTTTTTAGCCATTGATAATTACAAGCTTCCGTAATTTATTTAATTTATACTTGCAGTAAATTTATAAATATTATCGTTTTGGTGAATTGTGAGGTCATACCTCGAAATATTGCAGGGTTATACCTTTAAATTGTGGATAAATGGACGTATTACGTGAAAACTAGCAATGTGAAAGATTGGTCGTGTAAATGAGTCAGATGATATTACTACAGTTATTGCTATAAGATGAGGCTTTACAGAACTGAAATTATTACTTATTGTGATATCATGGGAACTTGCCTGCTCTCGCTGGGAAGGGGGGTGCGCCCGTGGCAAGCCATCTAGAGCAAAAACCCTTATTGCTAGATTAAAATTATTCGTAGACCATTGAACACTTAATCTAAAAGCATCCGGTGACACGTAATCTAAAAGTGATAAATAGGTTTTTGCTGCACCGTATAATTTATTGCAATAAATATAAACAGAAAAATGCCTGATTTGTTGTATGTATTTACTATCACGAATAATTTTCAAAAAAAATGTATTTCTCAGATCTGACTCTCGTAAACATTCTAAACTATTTTTCTCAATATATAATGTTAATACCAACGTTACCAGCGTCTATGTTAATGAAATAAATTATGTCTAGAACTTGCGTCTTGCCACTGTGCTAGGTAATATTAATTTAATTATTACCAATTAATGACAGCTAACTTTTTATCTTATCTAGGAACTTTTGCTGAAATTTTTGATCCGCCTCTGCCTTAGGGCCCTTGATCGGAATTGATGGGATGGTCCCTTGCTTGCTTCCGGAGAGTAAATTAGTTTATTGTCCTCCACGTGGTCATACGCAGTTTGTACTGTTTTTTGACAATAAATTTATTAAATTTATAAATGAAACACCATTTTCGCTTTCTTTCAAATCGTACGTACCTTAATTTTTCGAGGCTGCAAATTAATGTCCTTTGAAAAAATATCAATGTGAATCTTCGAGTCACGTGTTACATTCTTTCCATGCTAATCGGCAATTAAATACCATTCCAAATTGTAATAAAATTTTAGTACCACGAACTTCCATAAACGCAGCAATTTCGCATACGTTTTTGCGTACACTGATTTTGTTTTGTAGGGGATCGCTGATAAAGGATTTTTCAAAATTCGGATGGGTTGAAATTTTTGAATTTGTGCTTATTCTCGAGAATTAATCTCAGATATCACTTAGACTTTTATGTAAATGTTGCTAATTGAAATATTTAAAAACCAATTTCTCCTTTTTCGTTATTTCATTTTGAAATGGGTCAAAAGGAATGAAATATTTCATATTTTTGTCACCCACGGTAAGGGTTTAAGTGTATCCCAATTCCTATCTGTTCCTTGCATACTAAAGAAACCTAATTGTTTTATTGAAACGGTTCCGTTGCAAATGTTAACTAAAATGACGCCGTTTCAATCAACTGATCGGTCAACCAATCGATTTTCGAATCAACTTCACATCTCGAAACAACCCGATCCGATCAAACCTGAAAATTTGTGGACGGTTTTGGTTGGTTATATGCCCATCCATGTGTATCATGATATGTTTCATGTTTTAAAATCAAAGACAATACAAGTCATTAACAAATTTACACATCAATGGTAACACAAAATTTGATTATATTGAAACATCATTCACAATTTGTTCATGACAATATCTGCCGTAATAGCAGGTAAACTAAGAACTATTTTGTGCTTAAAACCAATTAATGTTCGAAATGGTATTAGCAAATTTTTAAACAGTTATAAAATTTGCAAACCTAAAATGAGAAATGCGGTTAAATATTACTTGCTTTATCTATAATGATAATCAATTTATTATTTTTTCTGTATAGACTTACACCTATTTTGACAAAAGAATAAGGAATTTTGAATGAAATAAGATACTAAATATGATGATTGATTACCGTTCGTGGAGATACGAGAATGATGCATTGGTTCATCAAAACTCTAGGATAAGCCACGAAACTAATCTCCCACTTATCGGAGACTTCTGGAACAATTTTGCGATGTGATTAAGGAAAATAAACGCGAGCCCATACACTTTATTGTTAAAAATAAAGTAAAATATTGGCGATTAATATCAATAGTTTCTTAAATTTATGTTTTCTTTAAATGTATATGGACGCTTTAATTATGTAATTGAAGTCGAAAAAAAACACTTCAAATAAAAATGCAAATTTTCTTTAAATTGAGCACCTCACCGAGTACTTTTTGCGGAGAAACCGTATGGCATTTTGAAGAATTTGATTAATGTCAGTTAGAATCCAACTTAAGTGATAATCTAAATTTCAAACAGTAACCTGGTAATGGTGGGAGATCGACAACTTCATCAAAGTACGGCAAGTTGTAAAGCGCTTTGTAACTTGTCGTACATCAAACGATACGTTTTCATGAAAATGTTTTTACCCTGCGACATGTGTTGAAGAGTTTTCATTTAAGTAAAGATGTATTTTTAGTTGTATTCAGAACATATCCCATGATGTGGCGCGCGAGGTATTCAATTGTTTATAAAAACTAAATTATAGTTCATAACGCCCCAATATTTTCAAAATATTTCAAGCATCACTGAAAAAAATTGCTCTAACTAGATTTTCACATTTTTGGAACGAATTATTGCTTCATCCAAAGCGTTCAATTGTCCAGTCGTGTCAACAGCTCCTCTAGTTATATTTGTTTCCGATGCGCTGTTATATAGTATGAGGTTAATTGTTGGTAAATTCCATGAACAAAATTTGTCTTTGTTAGTCAAAAATATTATTTACTGTTTATTTCACGAAAATGCTTATTAATTTTTCAATAAAGTTCTTATAGCTTTCTGTCTAGCTTCTGCCTCCGTCACTATCGTTACCTAGAAGTCGTTTGTGTTACGCACGAAACGTGAATTCGGCCATTGGACAAAAAAACTATCAAAATTGGTTGTGGTGGATATCTTCTTGCCAGAACTAATTCTGTGTGTTTTCAAAAGAACCAATATTAGTTTTGGACGTTGCTCTTTTGGCCAAAAGTATTTTTGTGACTTTTCAAAACAACCAATAGGGTCTCTTAGTTGTGGCAAAAGCGTATTTTTTTTGTGGGGCTTTAGGGCTCGTCAAGCAAACGCGAGTCTGTCATCACAACAGGAACAAGCATTTTAAAAACCGGAAGTACAGTATTGTGTATTGTTAAAATATTATTTTCATTAAAGGAATATTTGGGAAAATGGCCATTTCCAGACTTTTAGTTTTACGTATGTTCAAATAGGTAGAATGTTATTCATTTCTAGTACATTTTTTCACGGATTTGGGTCGATCTGCATTTCACTCAATGATCCGGGGCTGAATATTACTTTCACACATGGGACCCATCTCGCTGTTTCAACCTAAGGACGTGCAAAATGACATTTATTTTGTTATATTTTTAAGTAATTATATTTTTCATACTTTTTCGATTCAATACATCCTGATACTATTTTTATTACGAAATAAAGTGTATTGTGTTTTTTTATTGACATTGTGCTTACTTATTTACAGTTGTGGCACATATTGGTGAAATGTGTGTCCATCGCAAGAACTAATTGAGATATAACACCGGTCTCTGTATGTAAACACTGTTCTTGAAATATCTAATAATGAGTTTTTGTTTTTTTTATATTTACTTTTTGATCTATGAAAGGGGTAGAAGTGTTTTCAAGTCTTCGTCGTTCACGCTAACAGCATGGCATATATTTTCCTTAATGACAATTAATTATCTCACAAACAAATGGAGATATCTACTCTGTTTTTGAGTGCAAATGTTGTTCAATCAAATGTGTTCAATCAAATACTCGTATACAAAAAATTAATTTCTGGAATTTTTAATATTCCTTTTGTTAGTTTGAAAAATTGGGTGGGAATGTTTGGTGCGTTGTCCTGACTGACACTTCACCGTAGGAAGAAATCTGTTAGCATGAAATGCTCAACTTCAATTCTTATTCTCGTAAGGCAATTTTTATAACGAAATAAAGTATTCTGTGTGTAAAATAATCACATAATCGTAACTATCACTCGGAATGAAAACCTTTAACAGAAAATTAAATACGATCGACAATGTTGCATTCTGTTTACTTAAATATGTGCCATAACTACAGATAAATAAGAAGAATACTTTTAAGATAATGTTTGTATACTTGTTACCCACGATCGTGGAAACTAAAAGGGTTACAGACATCGGGATTTTTACATGTAAAAGAAATATTCAACTTAACCGTGTACGTAGGTCTGAATTCCATTATAATAAAAATATGAATTACATGTTTTAAAACGTTTTTGAAACACTTGTTGGGTCACTTTTATTTTCCGGAAACTGGGTTCCCTAGTACATTTAATTTTCTCGTGGATCTCGAAACTAGCTCAAAACATTTAATTCACTTACTTCCTAGAGTAGCGTATGCCTGCAAAAGGAGCGGCAACAGCAGCAGGAACGCTGACACGCTGGGGAAAGACCCCAGAGGGTGCCCCGCAAATCCTTTGGGTCGTCTCTTCATGACCTCCCACACTCACTGCCAGCGCTACTGTATTTTACTCCAAATATGTCAGATTAAGGATGGTATATTGCTTCCATTTTATCTTGATCTTCCATCATTCGTTAACACTACGAATGCGATTTCTTCACGGTCACTTATAGTTTATTATCTTATCTTTTTACACAATGTTCTCTGTATCAAATCTTTTTACACAATGCGAAAACATTACCTGAGAAGTATCCTACCAAATTTTAAATTTCAACTGAAGCTAGAAACAAAATTTGGACAGAGATTCCTTTGGTAACATAAGCATTCACTAAGAAAGGCTTTTTGGAAACTCCAATTTTAAAAGAGGGAATAGAGTAATTTCAGTTTTTATCTCACTGACAAATTAATGTGTCATATCAGATATTGTATGCCAATATTGATAATGATAATATCTTAAAAGTATTCTCCTTATTTATCTGTAGTTATGGCACATATTTAAGTAAACAGAATGCAACATTGTCGATCGTATTTAATTTTCTGTTAAAGGTTTTCATTCCGAGTGATAGTTACGATTATGTGATTATTTTACACACAGAACTAGGAACGGGTTTTTCGATATTTTACTTTGGAATGGGTACAAAAGTGTAGAAATGTTTACATGTTTTTGTCGGTCTCGATAACAGCATAATTATAAAAGATCTCAGAAAAAACTCAGGAAATTATAAAAGATAGGAAATCGAAATTTTGACAGGATTTTGCACTTGTATTGTAAAGGGTCACTCAGAATGGATTTGACGAAATTCCGATTTTAAAGGGATTTTTCAGCGTGAAATGTAGTTTTTCATATTTTTGCTACATTTACTGTATTCTAAAAACTAATGAGTAAATCTTGATTTTTGTTTATAATCAAAGTTAACTCTTATATCTAGAAACGGGTTTGTGGTTTTTTTCATATTAAAATTTTTATGGGTGCAAAGGAGAAAACATGTTTTCGGGAATTTAGCGTTAGCGAGAATGGCATGGTTTCAATTTCATGAGGTAATTGAGATATCATTTTTTTCTGTATGTAACAATTGGAAAATCAAATTTATCCAAACATTTTTCTAGAATTTTCAATATTTAAATTTGACATGGGAGAAAAGGAAAGAAAATTATTGTCCTAACCTATTCATCAAAGCAGAGAGAAACATTTTGAGATAGAATCTAGAAAATCAGACGAAAGATATTGAAGAAATTCACTAAGAAAGCATATTCTAAATTCCGATTTGAAAAGGGTGAAATATGTTTTTCCGATTATTTATATATATATATATATATATATATATATATATATATATATATATCAAAATAATTAAGGTACAGATTTTTTTGTATATAAATGTGCTATTTGTTTCTACAGAAACAAACCGTATCTCAACAACAAACAACTGTGTGAAACTATGCATGATCGAATAGTATTTATTATATTTTTTTCTAATCGGAACTAGCAGTTCCAATTTTTCATTTCACGAGATCTTTCTGTTAATCAATTATTTTTCAATTTAAAAAATTATATATAATTTTCCCATCATCTAAAGCTTTCATTATCTTTTCATAGTCATACTACGATGTATATTTTGCACGTCCCATTTTCGTAGACAAGAATGATAATTAAAATATGTGTTATAGTATTCGGCTTTGAACAAGTGGTACATTACCCCTGTCGTCCATCAGCCAAAGACTCTCAACCAAGAAAATACTACCTCTAGCAAAATTTCAAATTTTTGACTGGTAATATTGAAAGCTTAATAGTCTCGAAAGTAAAAAAATTAGATGAATAGATCCATAGGTGTCGTCCTATGAAAACAGGAGGAACAATGATCTTCAGAAGTCGACAACCTCTCCCACCTGAAATCCAGAAATAACCAACACAAATGCTGCAATTCATTAGAAAAACAAACCTGTTATGAAAACTAAATAAAAGCAGTAGGAAAATGGCTAATACCGACGAAATATCGATGACGAGAGCAAATTTGTATCACAAGAGTGCGGGTTAGACACGCGAATTCCACATCTTTACTTCATTTACTTGGAACGGTCTTTGTGTAAATGTGCAACAGATCTCACTTTAAAACATCTGATAGAAGACTGCCGTTACCTTTTCCATCTTAGAACATGGAATGAAATCAAATGTACGGCAAGACCTTACCCATGCAGAAATCGCCGACGTTGAGCCGACATTACAAACATCGTGACTTAGTTAAAACGTCGAAGATCGACGTCGAATAAACGATGCCGTTACGACGTCGTATTACCCTAAACTTGCAGTCGAGACGACGTAGTAATCAAGAGTTCCAGACGACGAAAATTTACTACGTTGTCTCGACGACATGCAGCTGCACCCTAACGATTTTTGATTTTGTTTTTCGGTAAATGTTGCCCAATACATAATTATTATTTTAAATAATGTTTTCAATGTATTAATCGAATAAGAATATATTTCAAGTACATTCAAACTAAACGTTTGGATTCATAAAGACAATATTTTCTTGCATTTTAAGAACTCTTTTTCAAGACTTTAAAGAGGATTAATATTTTGTGAGTTTAATATTCATTGTACCTGTACTACATAACACAAGAAAATAGAACCTTGGATAGATTTAGATACATGTAAACGTATTAAAATCAAAAATAACCTATTAAAGACATTGCAGAAATTTCCTCATTCCGAGGAAAAAAGGAATCAGGTGGGAGATTATCGAAATAAATTACAAAGTGATATACGTATTTTAAAAAATTATTATTATTCTGAACATTTTAGAAATTATAACGGTAACACAAAAAAACATGGAGAATGATTTGGGACGTAACAGACCAGAAGAAATGCAATGACTCTATAATATCCTTTGAAGTAAGTGGTAAGACAGTACAGCACCCTGAAATGGTTACTTTTTGTTAATTGCTGGGGAACTGGATAATATAAGGAATATATAATGGGTAATATAAAATATAAAGAAATCAAGTTATTTTTATTCAATGTAATATAAAAATTGTTTTAAAAAGCAATGTATTTGTCAATGTTTTTGAGACCTACAACAGAGAGTGATCTTATAATTGCAATTAATTCCTTAAAGTCAGGTACTTCACCAGGGCTTGATGGTATTGGAACAGCATGTGTAAAAGAAATTCATAATACGATATCTAGTGTTTTACTTTATATTATGAATTTGTTTTTAAATGGGTGAATAATTACCAGAAAAATTGAAAGGAACTGTAGTTATACCAATATATAAAAAGGGTTCTAAAACTTCTTGTAGTAATTATAGACCAATATCTTCATTGTCTACATTTGCAAAAATATTTGAGAAAATTGTGAAACAAAAATTATTAAAATTCTTGGCAGATACAATATTTTTCAGTGGAAATTAGTTTGGGTTCAGACAGGGAATGAGTACAGAGATAACTTTACTTGAATTCATGGATAGAGTTGCTAATGGAATGAACAATGGGAAAAGTGTTACAGTACTATTTTTAGATATAACTAAAGCCTTTGATACAGTTCATCACGAAATACTTTTTAACAAGTTATATGATTGCGGAATAAAAGGGATTGTATATAATTGGTTTAAGTTACTTAACAGGGAGGAAACAATGTGTTAGAGTTTATGATACAGTTAGCCAATTTAGTGAAATAAAGTATGGAGTATCCCAAGGGTCAGTTTTGGGAGCAACATTATATATATATATATATATATATATATATATATATATATATATATATATATATATATATATATATATATATATATATATANGACGACACTGCTCTGCGCTATGTTGAGGATTCACGAGAAGACATTGAGGTAAAAATAAACTTAGACTTGCGGGCGTTTAAGTGGTGGTTTTCAGAAAATAATATGATTTTTAGACCTGAAAAAACAAAATATATACACTTTAGCTTCAGGGAAAATATATATCTGAAGAATAAAATTATTTATAAATGCTTAAATTGCATAAGAAGTAATAATGAGTGTGATACAGAGTGTGGGTTACTAATGAGGGAGAAATCTCTTAAATATTTATGGTTGTGGTTAGACAAGGAATTAAATGGAAAACACATATATCAAAATTGAAACAAAATTAATAATGTTGTGAGAATCTTTTACTTTTTGAGAAATGTGTGAGATAATGATCTCTTAATAATTCTGTATTTTTCTTTAATTCATAGTATATAAGAGTAGGCAATTTCGTGTTGGGGGGAAATATATCTCAAATTTGAAACCAATAATTACCTCACAGAAACATTTTATTAGAATAATAATGAAGAAAGACTGAATCAACATACCCTTTATTTGTAAAATTGAAAATTTTGCCTCTCAGGCACATGTATAGTATTAAAAGTGTTTGACATGAGAAGCGAAAATAATAAATCTAATAATGAATATAAGTTGAAATTGCGAAATGCAAAAGATTTATTTGTGTCAAAACCATCAAATACTTTCTTTGCCAAAACTTTTTCATTTTTAGCACCAAAATGTATAAAATGTTAGCTCCAGAAATTAAAGCTCAAAATTCACTAAAATATTTTAAATGTATCTTAAGAAATGGCTTTTTACAACTGATAACATTGAAAATTTATAACTTAAAATTAATGTGTGAAATTGTCATAAATGGCAAAAAGAAAGTTTTATTATTAAAACTTAATATTAATAATTATTAATATTAAGTATTAATATTTTTAGGTATAGGAACAACATGTGTATACAATATATGAATATGTATGGATGTGAATATGGAAATGTGTATATACAGTATGCTGTGTATTCTTCGTTTTATTCTCAAAGACTACTTAAATTGAGTTACGCCAATTAAAATAGTTTTGTCAAATATAGACTCAAAAACTGAGAAATTATATTAATGAGCAATTAATTTTAAAATTGTATATTAGAAAAGGAGAGTTCATTTAGGGACAAGAATTTATATTTTTGTTAAACAAAACTGTAATGTCTACGTTCTGTATATTGCTGCTATTCTTATTATTTCTAGAAAGTATAAAAATATTTATAAACAAGCTTTCCCTTGGAGAAAAATTCTTTATTTCTCTTTATTTCTCAAAAATTTGTAAATTGTATTGTAAAAAGTGGAATAAAGGTTATTCTATTTAGAAAATAAACCTCTATAGTCCAGTTGCAGCGTCCTCGCTGCGAAAAGTATAGTACTCTGATTGAAAACCCGTCGCTCTCGGATACCTTGAGACAGACGTTGAAGAAGAACGTCCGAAACGAAGCATATGCTATGCACCTGTCGAATGTAAGGCGCCTGTAAGAGATGGATAATGTCCAAAGAAGTAGTAAAAATGATATATCAACATCGTCAAGTAAGCAGAATAGACAAGGAAGCATGCAGACGAGTTGACGACGTCGAAAAGAAGTAGTCTTGCAACACCGAGAAAACGTTTACTTAGGAGGTCAAATAGACGTTATATGCGTACGGGTTGGCGGTGTCATCATGGTGTCGTTACCCGACATCGAATATGCGATTTATGACGTTGAAAATACTGAATACTTTTGACGACGTCGTAAAGATGTCGTTCTTCTCATTCGGATAGAAGTACGCTTTGGCGACATCGTTTTTCGACGTCCTCACGTTTCTTATGACGATGCAACGACGCCTCTAGGACTGTAAATTTCTACGTAGGTTGTAACGACCCTTAAACTATTGACGTTATATTTCCTAAAATCAACAAAATTTTATTGTAATATTAGAAACTTGTTAATAGTGAGAAACTATCCTGCAAAACTGAATTGACATTCAAAAGTGTGGGTAACGGATAACGGCCTTATTTACCGAACCAAATGTTAATAAAAACTTTCACAATTGATAATATTTTTTGCCAATAACTCAAAGTTTTTCTTACCTCGCCTTACAGCGTTTCAGTTGGTCAGCCACATGACCCAATCTGCTGATTACAAGAGAAACCCATTGTTTCATTTCTCCCTTTAACTGTTTAATATCTACTGTTTATCATTTAACAGTTCTGAAATATAACGTTCGAATTAAAACCGGTGCGAGAAAGTACTCTGAATCCATTTGCTTCTAATACCTGAAGTGTCGAGCACTAGTACATTTACCCTCAAGTAAAATAATAAAATACTGAACGGCCTACATGATCAGGATTTCTGAAAACTTTACGTTTCAATATAATATGCGGATGACTTGCACTCCTCACGTAAGCAGCGTCGACCTCCGACTGGTTGACTTTCAATCAACACCAATTCTAAACGTAAAACCTATTTCATCCTAATTTTGGATAGATCTCGATGCGGATATTCAGAATTTCTGTTTCAATCTAAATCTCCCAAAAGATATGAAATAACTTTTGTTCGTGTTGATAACTTTCGGTCAGGTGAAAATGACGACGAGTCGGGAATCGAACCCGTAACTCCCGCTTTTGTTCGTGTTGTTGTACCTCGAAGTTGGCTGGCAAAAAGAAATTTCAACTAGATAATATGAAGCATATGATTATATAATTTAATATAAGGCAACGTCATCCAACTTAGCTTCGTCCGCGAACTTTTTTCTATACCCTTTCGATCGATGGGGTCGGCAGGATGGGGTTCGGTACAATGGATAATGTTTATTAATTAGTTACGTGATATTTTGATTCTTATCAACAAATTTATATCATTTCGAGCTTAAAAAATTAAATAGAGTATTTCTTTATTTTAAAAAAGTATTTTTAATATTTAGTATTATAAATTAAATGTTTTCATATTATAAATTATGAGGAGGTAATTCCGAACACCATTTTTATTTCATTTCTGCGGAAATGCCATGTCAAATATTCATTCTGACAACATTTAATTATGACTCAAAGTTGATCTCCCCTACGTTTGATGAAAACCTTGACGTAAAAAATATATTAACTCACGGGCCAAAAGAACATTTCGTGGGTCGCATACGGTCCGTCGACCACCAGTTGGACAGCGTTGAAAATAACAGTATATTTATAAATGCATTAAGATGAAAAATGGGATTAAATAAGAAAAAATGATAGAAATAACTATTCAATTGAGATAATTATGATTCCTCAATGTCCCAAATAAAAGTATGATACAATTTTATAATTAACTATAATTATTCGAACTAATATCAATGATTATAATTGTCATTACAATAATAATTGAATAAAAATGTTTCTATTCTCACTCATTTTTTTGCTATGGTGAAGAGTTTCAAAAAATAAAACAAGAAAACAATGTTCACCTATCCGCTCTTTTACAAGGTATTATATTTTAAGAGCATCTGGCGAGAAATATTAGTTTTTAATATGTTAGACGTATGAATTTCGCATTTAGGGATCTTCTCGGAACGATTTTCACGCTAATCAATCCTGTGATATATAATATAGAGGTAACGTGTTTTTTTTTCCTTTTTGCGAAGCTTCTGCGCATCTGGCGCGTTCTAATATAATCATATTTTCTTTGCCAGACTATTTTTTTCTCTTTTCATAAGAATAGCTAATAAAAGATCAAATCTAATTATAATCGTATCTCTTATGAGTTATTTTTTAGGAAAAACAGTAACCACGATTATAATTTAAAGGGTTATTGAGAATCGTATCTCTGCCAGATAGGTCGTTTAGAACAACACTCAGGCGTTGGCTACTCATGCTGAAATGATTAGTTGTATGTTTTGTAGGTGAGAGATTTTGTATTGGGCTCCTGGTCTATAAGGGTACGTTCCGGTATCACCCACTTCCATCTGTTAAAAGTAGCGGATTGAGCGATGAATGTTCAAGATGATAAAGTTGCGTCTCTCTTCTGGTGATGTTGACGCGATGCCACTCCCACTCGTTCCATATAGTTATAAGGAATTGAACGTCGAGGTGAATATCATAGATTTTTTCAATTGCCGCTCAAAAAGAGAAAACGAAGAGAGTCATCTACTTTAAATTTGGAGTGTGAATGCATTTAGGGAATGTTCTTCTTAGGCAAGCGAGTTTCGCCGGCAACTCTTCAGGGAGGGGGAGAGGTTGGTGGAGTTGGACTTTATGGAGGTGGACGACGGACTCCCTGCATTGGAATGATTAGGTGATTGGACCGAAATATTTCAATAAAACTTGCTTACATCAAATGAATTGCATTTTGACATTATATATAAGTGTATACGTACAATCCTCCAAATGTTCGTAGTGGAGTGAATCATTTACGGGCTGGCTATCAGGGGAAATGCTTAAAAAGTATAAGTTAGTCAATCCGACTCTTTCTTGAGAAATTTGAGAACATCAGTGAAACTCACCCCTCAATAGGAATAGTGTAATTGGGGTTTGGGATAGTTTCAACAGATGAGTGATTTTTCCATCTCGAGCGAATTTGAGTTAGTCGGTACACATAAGATAAGTCCTCTATGACATCTAATGTGTTACTTTCATGAATTTTTCACCCGTTCCCACAGGTTCGCTCAGCGCGAGGTGAGTGCTACTGGAACGGGTTGTCAGTGGAGTTCCTAGTAAACATATGGCGATATTTTGACTGGTATCTACATCTCACAACAGAAAAGTTACGGTAAAATGAAAGAAATGCGACTCGCTAATTTTGCCTCGCAGTGAATTAATGAAATAGTACATTATTAGATCCTACATAAGCAACTCGTGCACTAATGCTCACACTGTCAAAAATATTATGAAATTTCAAGTTCTAGTGAACTTTTTTTTCATAAAATTTAATGAACCACATTTTTTAAAACTGGGTTTTAGTAACTGTCATTAGTTTTCATGTGCGGTTGAAGATAACCTAAACTCTAATGATTATTCTGATATTTCGATGAACGTTTGTGATTTAATTAAATTTTTAACGCGCGTTCAATAAATTTGATCACAAAAATCCCACCACCAGTGGTTGTCTGAGCTGAAATGAGGATGAGTTGTTTCCTAAAACTTATTTATGAGCTGATTAGGAAAGTAATTGCACAATGTGTCTAATACACCCCCAGTGGAGTTCACGCAGTACGTTTGCTCCCCGAATGTAGATGCGACCACTCAACACCGAAAACGGTGTGTCATGTTTTAACGGAGTGCCCCTTTTACCGAGAGGAGCGTTCCGACTACCTCACAGGGTCGAATAGGACGCTAACTGGCGCGGACCTAAGCAGCCTGATTGGCACAACTCGAGCACTCCACGATCTCGACGTCATAATAACTGCGGTGGAAGGCAAAAGGAAGCGGATTTATGACACCTAGGAATTGGCTGGAAGTGACGTGTCCTCTTGTGGTTCCTGCTCAGTTTCACCGATAGAGAACAATTACAAATACAAGAAGTGGCTCAATAAAAAATGAAACTCTTCTACACACTACATAAACATTTATCAAAAATTAAATTCATCACAGATACAATAACATTAAATAAGATGCAACCATTAATTTCTCTCTAGTTATTCGTACCTAACTGCCACATGTCAGGTATAATTATAAATAAAGGTTTTACTAAAAACAGAATCATACATTTTAACTGGGTACTATTTCTTTAATTTTTCGTTTTAAGATGAAAATTTAATAGCATTTGTGTCTAGTTCATGAACTGCCTCCTACATAACCTTATCCACTCCTCAAACTTAGATACTATCCAGGTGTATTATTAAGTTTGTTATGTTTATTTACCCAAGTAGAGACTGGCGAAAATCAATTAGATCAGTCTCCAGGTCATCATCGCAACATCTGGAAAACACAACAAGAATACAATATTGTCAGTCAACAGACTTAATGTGAAAATCAGTTCAAATACAGTAACTTAATTCACCAATGTTTCTTATAATTCATTGATCACAAAAAATACAAGAGAGGGGTAATTTAACCTACCGTCGAAGTCTTTGGGAGAAAAATGCACAGAACACACACTTGAATGAAAAGTTAAGCCGTACTATCGGACCAATAAATCTAATTCACTTATTGTCACCTAAAAGAGAATGCAACTTTTATTAGTATACAACAATATACACAGCCAATGTCACCAAGCTCATCAACGTCAACCCACATGATATGTACCAATTACTTAAAACATCAAATTACTGAAATACTTAAAACGTGTTATTACTTACCCATTTTCTCATGCAAAAATATTTTATGTCCGGAGTGCTGCCAGAACTGTTGTATCGCCAAGAGTTGTCCATAAGACATTGGCGTATTTCTTACATTACTAACAAATCAATTTTCGTAAATTACAAACAGATTTAAGTAACGTACGCAAATTACAGCACGCTTCGCACTCCACTGTTCAAATTTATCCAAAACTGGAACTCACAGTTCGTCACAACCACAAAATACTTCATCTTGCTTCACTATTTTATGGTTTCATTTCAAATGATTTCAACTTGACTCGTTGCGAGCAATAACAAGTCAATAGGAGCGCGAGAAACCAAACCCAACACGATCATGCAGCCATCTGTTGAGAGCAACAGTAAATATATTGCTAGTGGTCTACACACTACATAAACATTTATCAAAAATTAAATTCATCACAGATACAATAACATTAAATAAGATGCAACCATTAATTTCTCTCTAGTTGTTCGTACCTAACTGCCTGGTCGTGCCTAGTGGCGCTGTCTGGTCGATGTTCTATGCACACTACTACAAGCTTCAAACTTCAGACCCTTCCGCCCTATCTTGTTTCCTCACCATGCTCCCGTGCTTCTTCTGTCTTGCTACCCCTCCGAGCGCAGGCTACCTCTACCAGTAAAGGGGACGACGATGTCGCTCCTATCTGATAGGGCACGCCGTACGAATCGAATCTTCGGCATCTAATGATTTATAATATCAAAATAAAGGTTATCAACATTAACACATTATTATTTCAAAAAAAACACATTATATATATATATATATATATATATATATATATATATATATA
>NNCF01128943.1:235466-248559 GCA_002313205.1 Laupala kohalensis
TATATATATATATATATATATATATATATATATATATCTGCACTACTATGGTACCAACTCTTAAACTCTTAGACAGTGCAACACAAGGGAATAAATTCTCCCGAAATACTGCAGTAGCTGCGTGGTAGCGTTTGCGCCTCTGAAAGGAAAGAACCCTGAATCGAACACTGGCGCAGTCGAATACCTGAAGACGGACGTTGATAAAAGAACATTTGCTATACGTCTGTTATTAAACAAGGTAATACAATAGAGTTATAATAAAATTAATATCGTAAAGATAGTCGTTCAGAGAAGAAATCTTGCAAGAAATTTATGTCAACTCACACCGAATCAACGTTACATGCTTATAAGTTGGTATCATCCATCTACCATAAGGTCCCTTTTCTCATCTTGTAGATTAGCTAGTTATACTGTGAGGACTTATACAGTAAGCTGTAGTACAAAAGGACAAAATTTCACGTCATAGCAGATTTATGTTAGCTGTGCAAGATTATGTAATAGAAGGAGGAATGTGAAGAGAGCAGGTCAACATAACTAAAGTACACCACAAGGAAATTTATAATACGGAATCTTTGAGTGAAGGTCTTTCTTTTCTTTTGATCGGTAAAAATAGCGACAGGCCGTTAATCGAACCCGCGGCAGGGAAATTACCATCAGTGAGTGCAAAAAGTGTGTCAAGGGGAAGGTAAACTGGTAGGAGGTCCCGAAAATAATTCGCACCATTTTAACCCGACCGATGTTTTTGACACCATAAATCTATTGCAGCAGAGTTATATTGCACCTATGTAATTTCTACACTTTGCCCCCGGAAATAATCTCTCTTCCTTCCCACCTCATCCCAATAAGTCCCATCACACATACAACACCAGTCCACCAAGAAGTCTCCTGTCTCTACTCCACAATCTGCTTCACCGGCAACGCAACTCAGTGACCCCGACCCTCCCCTTATTCAGGCTCCTAATGACTACTAAAGCTGCACAGCTGTCTGTCCCTTGGACTGCCACAGAGATCTCCCATGTACTCTAATTGCAGAGTCCCCTTCACGAGGGATCGGCGAGCGCATTCATGACTGAGGCTGCACTGCGCCCGTAACTGCTCACCCTTCTTTGCTCACTGCCAGGCATTGTCCATGCTCCGGCGAAAGGCCAAGAATGGTGAAGGAAAATATCAAATAAGGATTCATTCTAGTGCATTAACTCCACTGTCGATTTGATATTGAAATTTTAAATGTTCTATTACAATTTAGGTACAATGATTGGACGCGGAAATAAAAAGATATGCAATATTGTGACGGAAATACACGTTACGATATTCAAAAACATATGTTACGGAACACCTAAAATTTCAAATTGGATGCAATACTTCAATGGTTGAGAAACAAACATCTTACAATCATATTATAAATTTCAATTAAATAAATAAGTAATAAATTTATTGTCAAAAAAAGCACTGCGTATGACCACGTGGAGGACAAAAAACTAATTTACTCCACGGAAGCAAGAAAAGGACCATCCCATCAATTCCGATCAAGGACCCTAAGGCAGAGGCGGATTCAAATATTTAAGCAAAAGTTCCTAGATAAGATAAAAAGTTAGCAACGAGTTATAAAACTAATAGAATGTCAATATGTTGTAAACACAACAAATTTATTTTACATTTACAAATTATTATCGAACTATAGATTATTTTGAGTATAGTGTTTAAAAATCATAAGAATTGAAATAACACTAAATTCACGATTTAGTGTTACAATAAACACTCCCTAGACAAAGCCTAGAGAACCTGTGTAAGAAAACGGCCTCTATCCGAAGGAAAACCGAAGAAAATTCCGGGCTAGGACAGGGCTACAGAATTAATGTACACAACCGTGCCAAAGTTGAGTACACAAAAAACTAAATTAATATGAATCATAAGACAACACAATCATGCCAGAAAATAGTTTTTGAGATTGCTATAAGTTACTTAAAAATTACTACAGCAATGGCGTGATAAAGTACAACACGGATTTAACTTTTATTAAAATCAATAAATTATTTCACAGTGTAGAAGCACTGGTGCAGGGGGTAGTTTTTAACCGCCGATTTGAGGAGATTCAATTTCATATCTTTTATATTTTTGGACAGGGAATAAAATAGAACGATTCCCGAATGATATGGTCCTTTTTCGCAAAAAGTGGTTGACACTCTAGGGCGATGAATATTATTACTATTGCTAGTATTGTGTTCGTGAACGAGACTGTTTCGTATGAAGCAAGGGTGGCACTTCAGTAATTTGGTCTTAACAAACAAGACCGCTTCAGAAATATAAATGCAGGGAAGTGTTAAGATATTTAATTCCTTGAATAAAGGTTTACAAGAGATTCGGGGGTGAGATTTAAAAATTATCCGAACTATCCTCTTCTGAATTCTGAAAGTTTGAATGCTCTGGTCGGAATTGCCCCAGAAGGTAATGCTGTAACGTACATGGAACGAAACGTTTGGAAAATATACGCAACGGGAAATATGTGGACTAACTGCGTCAACTAAGATTCGGAATGTGTAACACAATTTGCTTAATTGGGAATTAAGATTGTCAACGTTACAATTCCATTTGAAGTTGTCTTGAATATGGAGACCTAAGAAATTTGAATTCGTAACGGTTTTTAATTGTGTTCCGTTTAAAGAAAGAGAAACTTGGGCTAAAGATTTTGTGATACTATTGTGAAATGACGTAGACACTGTTTTGTCAGTGTTTACAATGAGACAATTTGCATGGAACCAAGTCGAAAGGATAGACAAAACTCTTTGAGCGTTGACGTGTTTACATAGTAAATTAGTGCCACCAGCAAAAAGAACCATTTTGCAATCTTATGTGGATGATGACATGTCGTCCACATACAATAAAAAGAGTATAAAGAGACGACAGTTGAACCTTGGGGTACTCTGCAAGTAAGTGGCTTTGCTTCTAAAAGACAACGCTGATGCATTTTATTTTTAGCTTAGTATATTTCGACCTGTCTATATCTATCTTTTAAATAAGAAGTTAGCCATTGATGTGGAAGTCCACGAATATCTAAAGATTGCAATTTGGAAAGTAGAATCTCGTGGTCGATGACATCGTATGCTTTGGATAAGTCAAGAGAAATACCCTGAAGATTTTCTCCACGGTCAAAAGAAGTGGTAACATCGTTTAAGAAAGAAAATATGGCGCTTGTAGTGGAAAAGGGTTTCCTAAAACTATGTTGATTGTCAGAGAGGTGTTTTTTTTCTGATAAAAAATATAGAAGACGCTCATAGGGCATTTTTTCTAGAATTTTTGAGAAAGTAGGTAATAGAGATATTGGTCGGTAATTTCCATTATTAAGTTTGTTTCCTTTCTTGAGTAAAGGTTTTACTTTAGCTCTCTTAAATATGTTAATAAACACCCCTTTTCGAAGAATAGTCTTATATTTACGAAAATAATCATGTAATTCGGGTGGTTTGTTATAGAGTTTTGAAAGATAATACAAACGGCGTTTGTTTTTTGAAGAAATTCTTATCCTTGGGTGATACATCTATTGTATTTCTTTGTGTCAATTAACTTGCGTTTTATGGGAAAGATAGAGTTGTAATGTTTTAGGAATATTGAGATAAATACATTGAATATGTCGTCGGTGTATTGGCAATTGTAAACATTTTTCCACGTTTCTTCACGCAAATAATTTATAAATATTGATTGATTTGTGTCATTAAATTCTCTTGAAATTTTGTAAAGGATTTTAAGTGGTTTTAGTTTATCATTAATAGACAATACTTGAGCAAGGTGATCGCTGTAACCGGTGATAAACACTTCAGAGAAATAGGAGATTCCATTGTTGACGATAATTTGATCTAGCAATGTTTGAGATGAACCGGAGAGGCGAGAGTTGTCGTTTATGGTAGTAATAAGGTTGAAGCAGTCGATAATATTTTTAAAGCAATTAATTGGTGAATGTGCAGAGTCGGATGTTCACAGGAAATCGATGTTGAAATCACCACATTTAACGATAAATTTAGTAGATTTATACGTGATATGTTTTGAGACAATTTCGAAGATCCGAAAAAATATGTCAAGATCTGATTGAAGAGGTCTATAGATACACAAAACATTAATACCGGTGTCCGTCAGATTAACTGCAGAAATTTCGAACACACTATCTACGCAGAAGTTCTCGTAGCCTGGCAGTAGAGAAGATAAGATATCATTACGAACGTAGATACTCATACCTCCGTGGGGATTTTTTCCTTTAAAAATTTTCTGACGATAAGAATTTGCTAAATAATAATTAGAAATAGCTTTTCAAAATTAACTTTTATATCTCGTAAATTAGTTTTTTTTTCCTCCACGTGGTCATTCGCAGTTTGTACTGTTTTTTGACAATAAATTTATTATTATTATTATCTCGCAACTTATTGCACCTGTATAAATCTTGTGGGATATAGTAAATAGACAATTAACAAAAAACTAAAAGCAAGCATCAAAGCAAATTAAAATGTTGGCGTTATACCTTGCTATCGTCTCTGGCTCACATTTTACGGATACATCTTCATGACAAGTGTGATTCTGTCGTGAACTTTGGTGTCTGAAAATCTACGAATGCATGTTTAAAAAATGACGTAATCATTTTTAAGTCATTTACCACTTTTTCATAATTTTAAGAAAATGGTGCTTCATAGAAAATACATCTCAATATCTTTTACAGTGTCATTTTTATTACCTCAGATACTACGCATATTTTAGGTCTACGTGATAGGATAGAGTACTTTTCCAAGCCCATTCTTTATAATGAGTGTTATAATGAACATCGTTTAACATGAAATTATATCCACTTTGACTTATTTATTAACTTTAAATGGCTGTATTGGATATTATTTGGAGGTATAGCAATGCTAAGTAATGATATAAAACCACTACGTTTCTAACTGCATACCTTTACTTGAATCTACGAACTTAAATGAATCGAAGCAACGCTTATTTTAAGGAAAATTTGGAGCAATACAAATGACAAAATGGAAGTAATATTTACGCACTTTCTTCTTAATTCCACTGTACTATTCCATCAATCCAATATTATACGTATTGTATTAACACAAAATATTTGCTATGGACGTTAGAGTTGACGAATTATCGAAGTAGCTCCCCAGCTTAGAATGGAATGTTACAGCAACATTTCTCGTTCTCGCGAATGTCTGCTTTTGAAGCCCATAGGTTTGGAGAAAATGGCCACTTCTATTTTTCAAGCAGGTAGTTTGCGAAGGTTTCTATTTTGAAACGCCAAATTATCATTGGCGCAATGTACATACTCTAAAGGACCGACTCTCCAACCATCGGCGCAGTATAGATGCTACCGCCTAAATAAGGAGAACAAAGTGTTGGTCATCACTCGAATAAGGAGAACAAAGGAAGTCATCACTCGAATAAGGAGAACAAAGGAAGTCATCACTCGAAGAGATGATAACCGATAGTAGAACGCACTTTACATCAATCAGTTCAAACAACCATAGGCCAAAGTTACTGAACATACACCTTTTGATGACAATTGTCCGGTTTGTTGCTAGCTACTTCAGCCGGAAACATTTCTTGTTACTTACATTCGAACCTTCGAAACAACGAAATAAACAATCATATTTAACTCGCCTTGCTCGCTCTACCCACTCCTCAGATTATTATTATTATAATATATATATATATATATATATATATATATATATATATATATATATATATATATATATATATATATATATATATATATNTAAAAACGAGAATGCGTAGAACTCCACATTCACATCATTAATAAAGTGATAAAATACATAACATTAACGAATCTATTACAAAACAATACTTATTACTTAAATGAATACTAATCTGGAACTGGAATTTTTTTGAAATCCAATGTTGATTCATTTGTTAATAGTCAACAAGATGTTTAGCACTCACAAAAGACAGACTTTGTAAATTAGTAACGTTTTTCAAAATATCCAGAAGATATTTTTAATTTTTGGGAAAATTTTAAAAGTTTAATGAGTTGATATGGCTGCAAAGTATCGATTACAAACAAAACGCAAATTGCTAGTACGAATAGAAAACTTTTGGTTAAGCATTTATGCCCTTGAGGCTGGTTATTTTTATTTACTGCAGTGAACTATATTTGTTAACGAAATTCGATACTAGTCTATTTCTCAATAGTCGACGAGATGTTTCGAAAAGTTGCAACCGTTGCAATGTACAGAACTTATTTTCTTGAATTTTATGTTATTGTGAATTGTGTATAATTCGTGGATCGAGTTTGCAGAGTTTCCTTTAGATGGAACTGATAGCAGTTCTTTTTGGGTATGATATGTTCATGAATTTTAAAGAAACTTTTCAACAGTTGTAAATGTATTATTTTGGAGTATTGTATTATATAGAGCTTAACTATTGCACTAAATAATGCATTTGTGTTGACTAAAAATTTTTGCGTCTTGCTTACGTAGTGACCCCTTGTCAATTGGAAGCTAGAGTAATTACTTATCTCAATGGTTGTAAGGCGCATATCAAATTTGAATATTCAGTAGATACTTAGGTACCTTCGTTGGCACCTTGTTCACTGATACTCAGTATATTCCTTTCTACTTTTACTCTCTATGTGAATGGGAAATTGAGACTATATCAGAAAAGAATATGACGTGAGGTAAAATTAATATTACTGAGTTTTTAAAATTTATTATATAACTTTTGATTAAACAGTGAACATCTAAAAACTTAATTTCACTAATCAGTATCTAATGTAAGTAAAAAAATTAAAAATGTAATTATAGTTACTATACAATTAGCTAGCAAGTAGGAATTGGAAAATAATTGAAAAGCGAAATATTCTTGAGCAGAATGAAGTTGGGTTAAACCGTCCATTTCATGTATATTGTCTCATGAAATGCACTTTTTTGGAAAAATAACTTTAAGGGTAATCTATAAGTAGAGATCCCATTTTATCATGAAGCTAAAGCGTCCAATTGCGTCAAGTTGAATTCGGAATTTCGTCATCATCGTTTGCGAACTTTTGCTCGCTATTTTTTAAGTGATCGCAATCTCTTTATCGTACGATGCGTTTTAAAGGAAATTTAATATTCTAATTTCAACATTGGTTACCTTCGCTAATGAACCTATTTTATATTACATTACAAAAGGTAGAGAAGCATTTCCTTGATCCCCTTTTCCAAATAAGGTTTCTATTTTCCTTCGTATTCCTCCAATTCATAGCTGTGATTTAACCTGTAAACAATATACTTAATTTTTCATTGCTTACAAATAGGAATCCTAAATATGGACAATTAAGTGAACAACTTGGATCGGGTTTATTTTCTTCTACTCATTCAGTTTTTGAATTGTCCAAATATTCATTTTTAAATCCAAACACACAAGTATTTACTCAATGAAGAAAAGAGAATTTCCATTTGAGGAGTTAGTATCTCAGATCATTAAAAGAGTCAACTCTCGTTGATGCTATTTTTTTAAAGTAGGTGAAAGACTAAAAGAGGAGTAAACTGAAAATAGTGAGATTTTTTTTAATCGACCGAATTCGCGAATATTTTCGCGTTACATGCCGAATTTTTCCGTTTCGCGTAAAAATCCCACAATTTCGTATTTTTACGTGTCGATTTTTGAAATCAGCAGGTTGCCGTGAGATGATCTACTGGGTTTGATCTGATGTCATTTAATAATTTTGCGCTATCCGCGGCCGCGAAATTGTGGGGTCCATCAATAAGTATTAATGAAAAGGTCGGGATTTCTCCTATATTTTCTTGATATCTATGTCAGTTGCACACGAGTATGCGATCAAATCATCACCCCGTCGATTGGTGTCTGTGCACCCCCAAATGCCATGTTGGGCATGATTGGCGTCACTGTCCACCACCAAGTTTAGTCCCTGTCTTTTGCAAAATGCCACCAGTTTTCTGAACTCCTCCAGGGGTGGGAAGTCAGAGTCACCAGAAAAGTAAGCTGAGCAAACAACAAGATATTTGTCCTGTTGCTCCTCTTCATATCTTACTCGTACAGCTACCCTGGTAACGGATCCCGGTATTGCCCAAGCGTTCATAACTTTAATTACAATAAATACTCTGGGTTTGACACTTGCTGTAGCTCAGAACAGAGTGTATACCTTACATCTTAGTCCCATGATATGACCCTGCCTGAGCCATGGTCCCTGTATCAGGGCGGCTGAATACCCATCTCTGTCTGTACTTCTTATCAGTACTCAAGAGACCGCAATACAGTGCTGCAAGTTAATTTGGATAAAAGAACATCTCTTCCCTTCACCCCAGCGCTGCCTTTGCGAACCGACCGGCTACGCCTGCGGCTGCAGTCCTCTTCCAGGTGCCCCTAGGTCCACCGGCAGGTTGTACGGTTCCGTCGAAGGTCTCCGCCCCCAACTCTGATTGCGGGCTGGGTTTCAGCCCGAACTCCTTGTCGGGTTTATCCCCGGCCTCCTCTTCGGACCGGTGTCCCGACACCTCCCCAAGCTTGCTCTCGGTCAGTAATCCGGACCCAGTACCTACCCCTGCAGGTTCCTTTTCCTTCCAGGTAGTGGCCATTGCCTTCCGCTTGCTATCCAACAAGATGACGGAGGCAGTTGCGCACCACAATAGAAGTTCGTGCCCACCACCCTGTCGACCTCTCGGGAGTCCATCCTCACCACCAACCAGACTCCCGAGATTATTCTCCACCTTCTTCTCATACACCCTCCAGATGGAGGTATTCAACCCATTATTTTGGCGCATCATTCTCCCCAGACGAACATCGCTTTCCTCCGGGGGTCCTGGCACCCAGACCATTACCTTTTTATAGGTTATGAGTTTATCCATGCCCACGATTGGGGGGTTGGCTCCCACCCAAGACTTCATGGGTGGCAGGGAATAGGAGAGCCATGTTTTGGTCTTTTCGTCCGCGCACACCAGGACTGCTGCTCCCTTTGACAGGTAGCAGTCTAGGAAGTGGGACTTGATGGTTCCCTGTACAGGGAACCCATCGATGAGTTTCCCCACCTCCTCCCCCAGCTCAACCTGTTTATCGCCAAGTTGGGTCTCAGGGTAGTCATCAGGCACGATAGCGACTCTGATCCCCTTCTTTGATAGAATGGCATAGTCTACCTACTGCCTCCTGGTAGCCTTCCTCATCTCTTCAGGCGTCGTCTCCGAGAGGAACCGCTTTTCTCCCTTCTCCACTTTCTTTTCGGACTTCCGAGCCCCGAAGTCCGGCCCCACAACTGGAGCCTTACTCCTGGGTCCAGAGTGTCCTCTTGAGGGTCTCGGAATCCCAGGGTTAAGACCTTGAGGAGCCTCACCCCGAGCCACCGCTGCCCTCCTCCTTTTCTCCTCCGCACCAGAGCGGTTCTCCTCTTCAGGTTGAGGTTACCCACCTTAGTCAATAGCCCCCTCACCGTTGAACAGGTAGAGTCTGAGTGGACCTCAGAGGAAGGTCCTTGAGATTTCTCTCCATCATTGCTGGGAGACTCCAGAGGAGCTCTCCGGTTTATTAAATTTTTTTATTTTTGATGGCAGAATCCATAAGATTCCCACGAGAAGCTATGGAAGTCTACTGTTCACCTAGGTAGATTTCCGCATACCTAGGCAAGGCTTTTATGCAAGGTAGGTCGCCAGATATCCCAGGGCTCCGTTTACGACATATCTCCCATGTGCCATGCACCCCATCGGCACGGATCGCCTTACACCTTAGGGTTGGGTTTGGATAAGTTAGGGATCGAAGGAAGTGTTAAGGAAGAAATATCGTTGTGGAACACACTTCGTCTAGAGCATCAGTTGAGACCTGTCTGGTTTCCGAGACTTTGCCAGTTGCTATCATCGGCATAACCCTCAAGTTCATTGACCCGCGCAAAACCTCTCCACCCGCACGGACAGTGCTACTTTAATGTGGTATTCCCTGGGAGGGGTGACTGGGCGATCAGTTTTTAAACAATTTGCTGCGTGCTTGCATATTTCTTCGCTAGTGGACACTGCTTATATGTGTGATCATTTGGACCTCCATGACGTGCACCAATTGAAGAACGTGTATTCCATACCAGGAACTTGAAACTTTTACGTGAGACGTATCCACCACTATCAGTCGAAGTGTTAAGCTATAATTTAGTTCTTGGAGCGATACGGCAATAGAACAGAGAGTCATGAAATTCTCTCATTGTGAACCATATGAGGAAGAAGAAAAGTCTGGAACTTCTAAAACTAAGCGTTTTTGGAAAATTGAATGGTTTTCTGAATCATTATTTAATTTTGTATGAATATAATATATTACATGTTATAGTGGTTACAAATATGGATATTGTAAAAATTGCCATCACAATGAGTTCTTCGTAGCTTAGTGGTTGCATCCAATATACAACCAACTTCATTTGACAAAAAATAGTCTTTAGACATAATTTTAAGTAAGTGTAATATAATTTATCTTGGTGCATGGCAATATCCTCTAAAAGTGTGCAACATTTGAGTTATAAACAAAAAACAAAAAAAATCTTTTGGAGTTAATATCGAAATTCTTCAGAAAATTCACCGCGCTCTAGCGCAAAATCTTCTTGTTGTATAAAAAATCGGTGAAGATAAAATTTGTAGGAAATTTAATATACATTATTTTTGCAAGCGTATATTTTTCACTAGAAACGTGTGCAATTCGAGTTATAAACAAAAAACTAAACAAGAGCACATCTTTCGTTGTTTTTCGAATTTTTCTCAAAATGCATCAGCTCTACGAGGTGGCAAAGTTAAAATTCGGATTAAGCACTTTCGACTACAAAAAAAAATTAATATCTAAAAATTTACAAAAATGATAATTTTACGTAATCTGATCAAATCAGGATATTGTTAGTTTATGTCATTTTGTTATGGATATAGATAAACAGCGAAAATGTTTCTTTTTTTTATATCATGCTTTCTAAACCATAGTTTTAATACATGAGTTCACTGCCGTGTCTAGAATTGAGAAAAAACTATGGAAGATAATTAACACAGGTAAGCAACAATGGCAGAATTCGGGAAGCGGAAAGAATTGTAAGCATTATTCACAGTAAAAATGTTGCAAATATTTGGGATACTATAAATAAATTACGATGTAGATATAGTTGTACGAACTGCGGGAAATGCGGAAAGTTGGGAAATACACTTCGCTCAACTTCTTTCCCAGAATCAGTAGTGTATACAACGTAATCAAACGGGTCACGTAATCAAACACCAAATAATACTGCGAAATACATATTGATGAAATAAAAGATTTGGTATGAAATTTGAAATCCGGCAAAGCAACAGGCTCTGACAGGAATTTTTAAAAGAAATAAATTCTAGAATTGTCCCAATTCTCGTGGATTTGTTCAATTTTTTATATGACACTTCCACGTTTCCTGAAATTTGGAAGACACCAATAATTTGTCCAATTTATAAAAACAAAGGTGACGTTCACATTCCTAATAACTATAGTGGTATTTCGTTAATTAATTATATTTTTCAAAATTCTTCATGTACAGTTAAATAAATGCATAGAAAAAGAATGAAAAGTGACAGCATTGCAAGCAGGATTCAGAAACAACTATAGTACGGTGGACAACATTTTTATAACTACCACAATGGCGGAAAAGGCAACTTCCGTGAAAAGAAGTAAGCTATTTTGTGCATTTGTTGATTTTGAAAAAGCATTCGATACTGTTAATAGGGAAATACTTTGGTATATTCTAGAAAGTAAAGGTATCTCCAAAAAATTCCTAATATATTAGTTCGCCAAAATTGTCCATAACAACATACAACTTTCCAAGTAATCTAATATACTTAATTTCTTTGTGTAGAAGCTTCCTTATTCTGAAATGTATTATTTGATTAAGTGTAAAAATTGATTACATTCTAGATTATGCCATGATAAAAAAATGATTGTATATAAAATGTATTGCAAGTTCACTTATGAAAACCGTGTGAGAAGCTGACTTAAAGCGTTTTGACACTTATTGTGCATGCAGTAAACTTTGAGAAACAACTTAAGAGAGATAATATAAAATTAAGAAGGTGGAAAATACTCTTTAAAAAGTTTATATTCAAGCATCTTTCATTTCATAATAAGTACATAATAACCTTCAATTTAATTGCATACCTTTAACGCCAAACATCCATAAATGTCCATCCCTGTAGATAACATGTTCGTCTTGCTTGGGTCAATCTGTATGAAACGGCCCAGATGTGGTCGCTTGTTTAAAAATTCATATTTTCCTTGTTCCTTTCCTTATCATTCGAGAGTTCAAAACTGATTTTTTAAATGACCTCAAAACGTTTACATGTGGCGGTCATTTTTGTTCCCCCGCCCGCAATTATTTTCACGTTTGTTAGTATTTACATTACCGCTCATATCTCATGAACCATTTATATAATAAAGCTCAAATAAAACCATTCCAAATATATTTCATTTTATAGACTTAGTGAAGTTTAAATTTTTTGAATTTACTTTACTTCTATGAGAAAAGTTCATCTAAGCTGGGATATCCAAATTAAGAAAATTTCACTTTTTCTAAAATATAATGAGCAGCTTTATATTTTTGTGGGTGTAGATAGGCATTACTACATAGGTATTACTCATATAAGAGAGGTTATAGAATCAGAAAGTCCAAGTCGCTAGTAGTTCTAATCTTTCATATACGGCAAAGCGCACTAGCGAACAGATGCTACGCCCTGCAGCTAGTAATTGAGTACCATCATCGATTTCTTACTCTCCTCTAGCTGAGTTAATCGACAGCAATGATACAAACAGCAAGGGATAAAATTCACTGAAAAATCAATTACCCTGCTTTTACACGAACTCAAGTTAACAACACGTAACTGTAAGTGTAAAACTTCCAATACTATTTATTCAGAGTGCAAAAGGTCATGCAATAATGTGCAATAAATAATAATAATAATAATAAATTTATTGTCAAAAAACAGTACAAACTGCGTATGACCACGTGGAGGGAAAAAAAAACTAATTTACTCTCCGGAAGCAAGCAAGGGACCATCCCATCAATTCCGATCAAGGGCCCTAAGGCAGAGGCGGATTCAAAAAATTCAGCAAAAATTCCTAGATAAGATAAAAAGTT
>NNCF01128943.1:250108-297002 GCA_002313205.1 Laupala kohalensis
ACTATGTTTGTGTGCAGGGAGGCCATTTTTAGTTTCTGTAGATGTTCAGACGCGTTAAAATGTCCACCCAAGTTGATATCGTTCTGCCCACCTATGATGATTACTGTGTCCCGCTCAGTGAGTTTTTTAGTGTAAGTGTCCAGTTCTCGAATAACTTCAGCCAAACGAGCGTTTGGCTTAAAGATACCGGAGACTGAGAACTGGCTAGGAAGAAATCCACGCAATACGGAGGACATCTGACGACCGTGCGAATCAGCTTGTACTTGCCAGCAATACTTGGCAGTAATAAATTAACCTGTGAAGGACTCAGCGCAGAGAGTGCACATAGATAGACAATTGATTTTTTTCATCTTGAGACTCGGATATTGATATTAGACAAAATAGTTAAAGCGATATATTGGTCTTCATAAAACCAATAAAAAGGAACATTGTAAGTTAATATACGTTTATTAATTACAAACAAACGAAAAAACTTTTTTCCCCTTACAATTGTTGTTGCACAACCAACTCCTTTGTGTTTTTGTGGTTTTAAAGGGTATCCCATGTGATAACAAAACAATGATGCGCGCTGTCGTTACTTAGATTTTAAGATACAATTAATTATTATCCCGGTATTTTTGTTAACAATTGTCGCATTACTCCAAAAATTATTATAATAACCAAAATGGAAATTATTTGGGAGATCCTATAGTTTGTCCCCTTTTAATAGGATCGGTTGATAATAACATCCCAATTTCTGATGTCAAAAATGATTACATTTTTGGTACCAAACAATTTAAGGTAAAACGTATTTTAAGGTTATGCGTATTTTTAATTTTATCAGCATAAAATCAAACATATTACACAAATATAGGAGAAACAAAAATTACCAATATGGACCGAGTTCGCAATCTGTTTTCAAAAACTCACTCAGCATTTGTTTGTTGTTTTTAAGAAAATAGCTGAACGGAAATCGACAGTTAATGAGTTGCATTGTCTGTTACCGATGGTAATTTATAAATAATCAACGCAAAATTGTTTTTAAATTTTTTTAAAGTCAAGCAATAAAACACAAGTAAATACTACAATTTTACACACTAAATACTGATTCCAGAAGAAAATGAAGAAAGTAAGATTTTGTAAATATTTTAAACAAATATTTTATTTCAAGAGTATTTCGTTAAAATAAATTTTTTTTCACAATGTATACGCAAAAAGTTTATTTTCTATCAAAATTGTTTATAAGAAACTTTGCTTCTCTTCGAAGAAACTAAAAATGAAATTTTTATTTGTCTGACAGGGTTACCCAAGATTTTAAAAAAAATGGTTAAATAACGGAGATACGGCATTTTTTGATGTGAAATAATTTTGAAGTCGCGCAACCAGTTACAAAGCAAACGAAAACAGCGGTGAGAAATTGCACCCATCAATTTTACTATCTTAAAACAAATTCCGGTCACTTAAACAAGCAGTTTAAACAATTTTGCTGTAATTATTTACAAAATCATTGCCGATAACAAAAAAATCAACTAGTAACTATCGAACACCGTTTAGACCATTTCTTATTTGCAATAAACAAAGGCTCTGTAATTCTCTTTCAAAAATCGCTAATTTTGCACCTTAAGGGCTTATTGCAAAATGTTGAGCACATCTACGATCCATCAAAAGACGTGGGACGGCTTAAATTTTCGTATTTTCCACGATAAATCTACGTCTTATCTTCTTAAACAAATTCAGCTTTATCATTTCGTGAATACCCCATTGCTTGGTCTATAAGCATATAAACAGATATAGTTAATGAGAACATAATGACGTTTGTTGAGGGAAAGTGTTTTAATACTAATAACAAGGTGTTACGAACCAAAACGTTCGTAAAATGCTCATCCATATGATTCTCATCCATCATAGACTCTAAATCATTGGTGTTCTTTGAGAAGCTTATTATTTACTCCATGTGCATGATTACTCTGTGAATATATAAGTATTCTTTGAGTATAGACATTCTCTTGAAACTATAATCTCTTTGTCAACTGCAAGTTCCATGATACTGAATTAGTGAACACGCTCCATGTGTACGTTCCGTGCGCCGGCTATATAAAGAGCCGCGTTCGAGCCACTCTCTTTCTCTCTCTCTCTCTCTCTCTCTATCTCTCTGCAGTCTTACTTCACGGGTCACCACGTGATGACACTCTCGGGACACGTCGCCGTGTCGTGTGACACGAAGTCACTCATCTGCTCGTAGCAACTCTTCGAATCATTGAACATACTAATGTATCTATGATACGAGACATATTTTGGAACATGACTTTCTGTATGAAGTCATTCAACTGCTGCGCCATCTCAATACATGGCATAGCTCTCTCAGAAACTCAGCATTGAACATACTTGTTCACGAACATTTTCTAGTTTCAGCTATTGCTTCCACGCTACAAGGCTGACACGAGGAAGACTACTCCACTAAAGACCACGGCAATGCGGCCATGGCAGCGGAGGAAGGCTACCAATAAGAATCACTTCAACTTACTAAGTATTTATTCTCGTAATAACGAGACCTGCATTTAGTCTCAAGAATCACTTGATCTAATGCACCTCAAAATCCTGCACAATTCTATGGTTGTTATAACCGCTATCAATGTCTAAGCAGGTACTATTGTAAATAAACTTTAAGGATGTTACGGGGGGATTGCACTCAAAAACTTGAGTTCAGCGAGGGTTCCTTTTTTTATATATAGTGCAGATCAGATGCGATCGCACCTCAAATTTGCCAATGTATCATATCGTAATTCTGCTTTAACTAGGAAAAGGGTTATATAAGGGGATTTTTCATAAACATTTGTTTGTGCTTTATGATATTAATTTATCCATTGTAACTCCGTAGAAGCCATTATTCTCAGAGTATTGGTTGCACACAACAACCAATTTCAACTTTGCAATTCAGGAGAAAATTTATGTAATACTGCTTCAGTAATTTAAGGAAACTAAATGTATACTTTGTTAAAATGTAATAAATGTGTATTTGTGAATCTGAGACGTGTTGTACAAGAATCTCTTCTCATGTCTTATCTCTTTAGCTCGTTGAAACATACGAGTCCCCACATATCCTCTCCTATGTGTACGGCGAATGGCTATTCGTTCGTAACACAATATAATCTAAAAAAACTAGGAAACACTACATTATCCTGAACATAAAAATGATGAACTAGTGTATTCTGAAACGATCCAGAAAATAAATTAGTTTATCATATTACAGTCGTAATAAAATAGTTGGACCTCATGAAATGAAGTGCCTTACATAATCTAAAACATCTAAAACATTGCTTGTATGTATGTTTCGGCTGCATAGCGCAAAGACGGATTGGTCAAAAGCTTTGAAAACCTCACGCATTCTATAGAAGGTGTCAACACATTACTTTTTCCTCATAATTTCCGTTTTCATTTTTAAAATTAATTTTTAAGTATTTCTTTGTAATAGTTGAGAAGTGCAGAAATAGTACTAAAATGCTTAGAGCTCGGAAATTCGGCACACGTGTTCTCCAGGTCTAAGCGCACCGCAAGTAATCTTGAAATTTGTTTTAGTTAATGTTTTATTGAGTGTTTTTTGATTTTATCGCCCGACACAGAGATTTTCTAGGACCAAATCTTTGAAATTTGGCACACACGTTCTTTTGGGTTGGTCCTTTAAGCCCTTCAAATGATTTCTTTTTGAAACACGATGTTCGTTTTTCTTCTTTTATTTAAAATCTTTTTTGTGTGATGATACCGACAGGTTTTGAACTTCGAGATCAGATTATACAGTCAGGGTGGGTCCACGTGCATTGCATAGCGATTGTTTCGAAATCAGATTTAGATATGCTGTATTTGTATTGAACTTTAATCGTCTTTTTCATTTTTTCCGCTCGGGAAAGACCGAGGTTCGGAGCTTCGATATTTCGCTTCCATATTCTCCAGGGTTGGTCCACGAGGACCTACGAACAATTGTTTCGAAAGTCAAATTGTTAGTTTTCGTTTCACATTATACAATTGCTTGCTTAGATTACTAGTTGAAATTGTTTTAAAAGCTTACAATATATATTTTATAAATGTCTTGAGTTTTTGTTCTGAAGTTTCAAAATATAAGTGATTTTATACAAAGTAACAATACTTTAAAGTTTCTTTGATAATTATTATTTTGCCAATACGTAATTTTTCACTTTTATCTCGCAACGAAACACTTTCCCTCATATCAGTTTTCCTTTTAACTGAGCACAAGCAATCACTCCACGGTTTGTATATAAACTGAGGCAAACCTATACACACATACATACTCACCTTTATTCAATAATTCCAGTAACTTACTCTAGATCACTGTAAAGAGTTATTTCACTTCAATAATCTCGATTTGTAGATAAGGAATGATCTCACAAAGATGAGGACCTACCCAAAGCCGCATGACCACGAATACAGAGGCGAGTTTGATTATATTGCAAACCTTGTAGTCCAGTAGCCAGGGGAATAAAAAAGGCCAATCCAGGAAAAAATATAGAAGTTTTTTCTGTCGTTCCTTATGTTTTCGAAGGTGCTTGTAACGTCGGCGCCAGGACATGCCAACAATTTGTGAAATATTAATATTTCTTTGCATTTTCCAAGCCGGTTGCTTTTAAGAATCTTACAATAAGTGGCCGGTTGGCGCTAAGACGGACTTGTGACGATCTTGGGATCCACCCTAAGCCGCTTCAGGTATTGAGGTATTGTTTGAAAGGACACCTTTCACTTTTAAGGAATGCGGCCTGAGAGGTTGACCCAGCGATGTTCACTGGAATTTAGGTGTACCTGAAGAAAAGAAGAATTCTACGAAGTAATGAATGAAGTACGTGCCGAATATAGAACAACGACAAAGGTGCCTCCAAGCGCTTCGGTGACGCCCATGGCGATTCGTCCTCTGCGGTTCAGTCTCTGCGTTCCTAGAAGCCAAAGAGGTGACCCAAACGGAGTGTTTGCAAGGTGTGGTGGCGAAGGCGTGGTTATTTGCTAATCACGTGACTTCTTCTACTATATATTGGGAGGAGTAAAGATCCTAGTCGATTCTTTACGCGGGAATGTAGAGATCCGTCAGCACTGAGATGTGACTGAGCTAAGACTAGGTCGCGGAGACCAGATGTTCGTTAGGCTGCTGCGGTAGTCTTAATGAACTCATTACTGGGTGCGAGGGTCGTAACTAGTGTCAGTTAGTTGTTGGAAAAAACAACTTATATTTTCGAAGGATCAGATAACCTGAGGGTTTTTACAATTTAGTTGTCTTCAACTATATTTAACCAAGTGTAAACAATGCTCTCTGACAGCATTATTTGTGTAATAACAGATTATTAGATGTATTAATGATTTTGGGAGTTTGTCTCTGTTGTAAATTCAGATTTCTAGTTAATTTTTAATAAATCATTATTTATTGTTATTACACGTGTGTTGGATTGCCTGGGAAACTGGACTGGTGGCAGCGACAAAAACTACCATAGGGATTTTGGTATTTATGTGGATCCCGCTTCTACCAAAGAAAAAATAACATCGTATCAGGGCTTGAGGTGTGATGTTATAGTGCTGAATCCTATTTTCAACTTTGCCACCTCGTAAACCCTGTGCGTTTTGAGAAAAATTCGAGAAACTTCGAAAAAACCGCTCTTTTTTAGGTTTTTGTTTTTTAACATATTTTATTACGTATACTAATGATAATAATTACATGACCGTTGTATGGTGATATATTGTATTTTATTTTTATTACCGTCCTGTAAAATAACACAGTTACTGATTTGGAAATAAAAAAGAAAAAGGAAATAAGTATCTCGGAGTCTATTTAGATACTGGACTTACGTGTGAAACACATTATCAATACAATAACTGTAGCGATTTCCTTATAGCATCATTAGGTTGTTGTTTTGTAGATTTCCTCAATGACCTTAACTAAGTAATAAATAATTCTACTAATAATTGCTTGAAAATTATTTCTGTGAAATAATCTCACGCATGAGTGTCCTCTTTTAATTTTTATGAATATTTAGTATTATATTAAGTTCTTTGTTTGTGAAGTAATGCAAATTTTTATAAGATTCATATTATGTTTGAATGTATGTACAATAACGTTTTTGGAATCGCTTTTAGTTTTACCATTCCAGTAACTACTATTGTAAAGAGATAATTCTGTAGTTTTAATTTTATTTCGCATGTTGTTATCAGTGTTTCTTGAAAGCAAATCGACGAAAATCGTACAACCTTTAAAATTTATGTTTTTGTAATGTTACTGAAATGAGTTTTCATAAATGCAGAGAATAGAAAACTGTAATGTCTAATTGAGTGTTGTTGTTATTACTTTGTCGGTAAAATTGTTTAGTCATTATGCATCTAGAATATATTATGATGTTAACATCATTTATATCTTCTGATAATTCGTAATGTACAAAGTTATAGTTCCCACAAAATACTTAACCTACACAATTATAATTCTCACGAAATACTTCGAAGAATTTAAATTTTTTTATTGGGTTACCATAAAGCGCATTGAAGTAGAACGTGGAGAGTACATTAAGTAGAAATTCAGCCTCGACACCAATTTTTTATCATAATAAATGTATTATTCGTATATACGTATTATGATTAAATTAATGCCAGGCATGCAGCGAGGGGAATATCTCGGAAACCCGGGCATCTCTGGATATTTTTCGTAAGTTGTAATGAAACTATAGTTGTTTTTGTAGAAAGCTTTGATGGCAAATCACGTTGCTCACCACTTCACGTATCCATAATAACTAAATGGCAAGATGGCGTGAGTTGGTTTCTCAGTGTTCCTCAGTGCTAACAATTGCCTAGGGTACCAACACAAATTTTGAAATTTCCCATTCCTCCGAATCTCTCTGTATTATATCCGTTCCATTAAACGTGTATAATAATATTAAATTATTGCAATTTTTATAAATACAATTTACTGTTATTATTTTTCGTAGTATGACTCGCCATATTATAATGATCTAAGTGATTCAATAAATTATTTTTTATTACCTCTTTGCAATAAAAGAGAACTTAAAAATCAAAACTCTTTCCGTAACAGTTGAATTTAATTCAACCTTTATACCCAGTTTTTTTTTTCACAAAGATTGTAATGAAAGTGTACATAAATTGATGTAAAGGACTTGATCGATGAAGTTAAGTATCCCCTTCAGTACCACAAAACCGTTTTATAAATCAAAAACTTCGTATGGACGTCTGATAAATATCAGGTCTGCGTACAACCCTTACTGATTTCCCCCCCTGTGGTCGCTTGTAAATGGGTGGTCTGTCTGGCGTGCTCCACAAGGACACGTGTTCCGTATCAGCACTGCTTCCCCCAACCCCACCCCACGTTCTCACATATGCTTTCTTTGGCTCATTAGGAAGCAACCCGTTCCTCGCGAGCGTAGGGGTATGGAGTTGGGTTGGGGTGAAGGGGTGGGGAGGAGAAGGGAAGCTGTACGATCATATCTCGCAGCTGCGCGTCATTGGTTGACCACAAAACATTCGAAGGTGCTTCAATACCTCAGAGACAGACGTCATCGCATGGACCCTTTTCGCTCTCTCACCCCTCCACCGCGCGCAAACAAAGCTATCTCGTACTTTTGCAGCTTTTGAACGAAATGACGCTAAGAATGAAATCTCTCCTCAAAGCATTCTCTCCGAACGAAAAAATTGTTGTTATTAAAATTAAGAAATAATTACCACATCCTAACCTCTAAATATGACAACTAACTACTGCGTCATTCAGAACAACAACTTTAAATGAAATCTCAAATATATTTGATTTTATCTACAATATTATTGTAAGGGAAAAATTAATTGTATATATGTTACGCATAATACCCGAATTAGACCGTTGGGCGATAAAGACGATGAAAACTAATTTTAGCAAATGCATTTTTGCTAGAACTAGTTCTGTGCGTGTTCAAAACGACCAATACTTGTTTTGGACGTTGCGCTTTTGCCAAAACTAGTTTTGGTCATTTTGAAGAACTTATGCCATCGCAAAAAGAAATTAATTTAAGATAGAACAAGTTCTCGAATATTTA
Source organism: Laupala kohalensis (assembly GCA_002313205.1). Taxonomy (NCBI): domain Eukaryota; kingdom Metazoa; phylum Arthropoda; class Insecta; order Orthoptera; family Trigonidiidae; genus Laupala; species Laupala kohalensis. The sequence continues at coordinate 258,151 of NNCF01128943.1, forward strand.
GTGTGGTAAAAGTATTACCTACAATTAGTACCTACAAAATTAATAAAAACAACAATACATTACAATTATGACACTATAGACACATGACGCTATAGACGCAATGAGACCTTCCGTGATAGTTCTATTAGAAGTGTAAAATGGAAAAAATGTTACAGTTTTAAATAATTCTCCTAGTTCATTGTTATACAATTCCCTATATTACACAAGTAGCTGATTTCCCCAATCATAAGTGGTAATATAAAAATCTGTTGTTGTTTTTTTAATATGTTTATAGCAATTGAGTACAATTCATTTATCATTACACTCAGTTTATGTAATTATTAGTTTATTGTTCTCCACGTGGTCACACGCAGTTTGTAACTGATTTTTTTTGACAATAAGTTTATTATTATTCAATTAAAATTATTCTTATGTTGAAATAACCATTTTATATTTACCATTACAAAATGAATCTTGCAATCATTTTTACATATTTTTTGTAAGGTATTCAGTTTTCACGGAAAACCCGTGAATTCGCGAGTTTTGAGTCACTTCTGGAGTTTTCACACGATTTGCGGGTAAAAAAGACAGATCTTACTACATGAATCGTGGCACAACGTCTGCAAACCTCAATTTACCATCAGAGTAGTATACTTGCACATCTGATAAACATTTTATGAAACTATTTATTAGACTTTAGAACTAACATATGTTGAGTTGAATAGTTCTGCTTCATGCGGGAGAACCGCGTAGTCGAAAATTCTTTTAGTTTTCAAGATCATAGGTAATAAACATGCAAACAAAATATTATTTTAACATTCTAGTGTGATATGATTGAGACTAAATGTTTAATGAGCGGCGTAGTTCTTTAACGTTTGTTAAATTTCTGAATAATTAGGATGATAAACGTTATACAATAAAAATTTAAAAGGTTGCATATCCATTAAATAGCAATTTTATTAATAAAATCTCCTAGAGAGGGGAGCGAAATACCGGAATTTCAGAAACCAATTTTTATATATTTGATTCAACACATTTGCGTCCATAAATAGATGATATCTCAATTAGTTCGTGAGAAAATAAACCATAACGTTGACGAAAATAATAGAGGAAAGTACTAAAAAACGGAGTTCTCACCAAATATTTCAGTCACCAAATACAAATAACCTAGAAAAATGTCGGAGGTTAATGATCTTACAATAAGTTGTATGTTGGCATTTTGTAGTGTAGAATCCAGTTTTCCAATTCTACGACACTGTGCTAACTTCAGGGCAGCAAAAGAAACTCGAAATATTCGGAGTTTTTCAGATATTTGTTTAAAACTCATAAACAACGCGTTCTAACCGAAAACATTCCATTACAATAACTCATAACCTATAAAAAAAAGTCATGGTCTCGGTGCCGGGACCCCCACAGGACAGCAATGTTCTTCTTGGAAGAATGATGTACCAGAACGATGGCTTAAATACCTCCAGCTGGAGGTTTTATGATAGACAAGTGAAGAAAAAATAAAGGTCGGCTTGTAGTGAGCATGGACTCCCGAGATGTCACTAGGGTGGTGGCTACGAGCATCTATTGTGGAGCTCGTACTGCCTCCTTCACCTTACTTGAAAGAAAGCAGGAGGTAAAGCGCACCATCCATAAAGAGCAGGAACCTCCACAGCAAATGGCAGTGGAGTTACCCTGTACTGGATCCAGACCACGGACCGAGAGTAAACTTAGAGACGTGTCTGGGCACAAGTCCGGAGAGGAGGCTAGATGTAAGCCCGGAAAAAGGTTGGGCCGAAACCCAACACGGAATCCGGGGCGGGGATTGCAGCGAAAACTGAGGCGGAGACGAGGCCGGCAACGGAACCATCCAGCCTGCCGATGGACCCAGGAGCACCTGGAAGGGGACCGCAACTGCAGGCGTAACCGGACGGTTTGCAGGGACAGATCTGTAGTAAAATATAAGAGATGCGCTCTTTTTTTCAAATAAACTTGCAGCACCGTATTGCGGCCTAGAGTGTAGTAGTGAGAGGTATAGACAAAGGTGAGTTTTCAGTCGCCGTTTCAGAACCATGGCTCAAGCAGGGCCATATCATGGGACTAAGATGTAATGTATATACTCTGTTCTGTGCTGCAGCAAGTGTCAAACCCAGAGCATTTGTTGTAATCAAAGTTATGAACGCCTGGGCTATACCAGAATCTGTTGTTACGGACCAGATAGCAAGTAGTACAAGTGAGATGTGAAAAGAGGCAACTGGACAAATATCTTTTTGTTTGCTCAGCTCATTTTTCTAGTGACTCTGACACCCCACCTCTGGAGGAGTTCAGAAAACTGGTGGTATTTTGTGAGAATCAGGCACTCAACCTGGTGGTAGGCTGTGAACCCACGGCAATTGAGAGTGTACAGACACCAATGAATGGGGCGAGAATTTGATCACATATGTGTGTACAACTCACTTATATATAATGAATATAGGAGAAATCCCGACTTTCAGCAATCGCAGGAGTGACGGAGTCATGGTCCTAACTCCGGGTTCCATGTACAAGATGGACGATTTAATGGACTCGATAGTTTCTAGGGAACTCTCCCTGTCAGACCACAGACACGTAGAGGACTCATTCAGAAGGAAATCCTATAGAAATCCCAGACGTACCGACTTGGTCTCGTTCAAGGAGGACTGGTGAATGGTCCTTTGTAAAGGTATATGTCAACACAAAACACAAAAAATCTGCATGAAGACACCAACTCGAAACAGCAGCAGGATCCTCCTTAATAACAGTTTTTTTCACAACAGTGAATAGAAGAAGAATCAATAAAGACGCTACATATTGTTGAAGAAGAATTAATCTGATTGGAGCTTCTAAAAAGTAAGATTTCATTGTCGTGAAGTTTTTTTAGAGCAATGTCAATAATGAGTTAAAATTAAAAAGCAAACTCACATTATTCAATAATGTGAATTTTAATAAAATGTTTCAACATGGAAAAATGACCAAAAACAAATTTGATAAGATACAGTACGTATTTTCAGTCTCCTCGTTTCTCGTAAAAGAGTAGCCTTGGACAAATGAATGTCATCGTCCTTCGACTGTCGTGGGAACCCGGTGGTTGCACGCTCTGTTGATGTAATTCTGAAATATTTCCGTCTGCTTTTTGTTAGGAGACGACCTTGGTCTGGTCACTGGCACACTCTGGTGGTGTAAATTGAAACTACCCCTTGCGAGGGAAGTGTTAACGCCGCGGCATCCCACCGCTTACTGAAAATTTGTACTATATCTTTTAAGCAGCAATCTCAATTTTGCAGAACTGCGCACGCGCAAAACACGCCTGTAAGCAAGAGTTGACGTCCCTTCTCAGGTGTTCTTAATCCGTTTCCTGCACGATCGTTTCAAGCGTTCATTTGGTTTTTTCGAAACAGTATAGCAAAAAGGAGATCTGAAGCTGGGGGATACTTAAGTGGCTCAGACTCTAGTTACTTGTTATGAGATGAACTGCATGTTCGTGAAGAGGATAAAGTCAAAAAATAGCTGTAGATAGAATAGCTACCAGAAATACCTTAGGAGGAAGACCTAAAAGCTGCGGAATTGACACAGGACCCTAAGGGATAAGATAAGTTGGGACACCTTTCAAAAGTCCCAGAGAGAATACAAGGAGGAAACAAGGAAGGACTCCAGGAAATCCCCGAGGCGGTTCTGCGATGATATTCAGAACCAGCATGTAGCAGCTAGACTTCATAGAATACTTACTAAGGACAGTAAGGCCAGGTTCTGTACCATGGAGGTTCCCTCCTGAGAATTTACATCAACTGAGGGGGTAACTCTGATCCTTTTACTGCATACTCACTTTCCTGGAGCAACAACCACAAATAGTGAGGTGGAATCAGTAGGATCCTGCTAACCTGATAGGACAGGATGGAATGAGACGGCGAATATCGTTACCTAAAATAGCGTGAAATGGGCAATATAATCCTCTGCACCTTTCAAAAAGCCAGGAGTGGATAGGGTTTTCCTTTCACTTCTACAGAACGGTGAGGAGGACATCATACCACATCTCGTTAGACTTTACAGAGCATGCGACCTGTGACGATAGACCTGTGGCGATTTCCTGTGTCGATAGGCCAATGTGGTCTTTATACCTAAGACTGGTAGACCATGTCATACCAGGCCTAAGGACTATCGTCCTATCAGTCTGACTTCATTTCTTTTGAAAACCTGGGAGTGACTGTTGGATAGGCATATCGAGGAAAGGGTTCTGAGCGATCTACCACTGCGTCATTTTCAGCATGACTACGAGCAAGAGAAATCCATTGAAATGGCTCTTCACTAGCTATTGATGAGGCTGGAGACTACCCATGACCTGCAACAGTTTGCTATGTTTTTTATTGGATATAGATGGGGCTTTTGACCTTATCATGCAAAGCACAAAAAAGCTTAGCGTATGAAAAGAGAGGTTAGTCCTACATTATCAAAATGGAATACAGCCTCTTTACATGCCCGCCAATTTCTTCTATTCCTTAATACAGTTATGTCGAGGGCTATCATAGACATGGGGTTTACACAAGTTGTCACCAAATCTGTAGTGTCTGGTGATGAACGACCTACTTACCGGACTCAATGTTTGGGGAATCTCTGCCTACTACGCTGACGCTATCAGCTTGGTGGTCGCGGGTAATTTTCCTAGTACGGTTACGGAGTTCATGCTGGGCTCCTTACGTGGAGAAATGGTGTCAGGAAACTGCCTCTCAGTCAACCCTGACAAGAAAGAACTACTTGTTTTCACGAAGAGACAGAGGCTCGATGGTCTGTCGGAACCCTTCTTATTTGGAAAACGACCAGTCAGATCAACTTCAGTTAGGTATCTCGGAGTGATCTTGGATGCCAGGCAAATTTGGACAAACAACATTAATTATAAGGTGTAGAAGGCGCACAAAATATTGTAAACCTGGCGTAGAGCTATTGGGAGGACATGGTGACTAGGACCAAAAGTGGTCCACTGACTGTATGTTGCTGTCATGAGGCCTACGATCACTTTTGCGTCACTGGCCTGCTGACCTGGCTCTGGGATGGGGACGTCAAATACCAAGTTAAACAGCATACAAAGTCTAGCTTGTTTAGGAATAACCGGGGCGCTGGGCAGTACTCCACTCAGTGTCATGGAGGCACTTCTTTGCCTACCTCCGCAGCATTTATGTATTAAGGAGCTGGCAAGCATGGGCTCATATCGCTTATGGTCAGTCGGTGAGTGGAACTTTAAGAACCCACTTAAAGGACACATGGCAATCCTGACAAGTTTCCAAATAGCAAGACCCTTGGTAGGAATGATTGGGGGCTTGTTGGGACCCGGATATAATTTAGATTACAAATTTTCCGTGGTGATTCCCACGAGAGGGGATTGGGTCACGGGTGTCGGGACTAATCCTCAGACTGGGGACCACGTTTGGTTAAAGGATGGACGGGAGCGGGAACTGTTGCCGGGATGTGGGGATCTAATGCACGCCTCCACCTCTCTTTAGGGGATACACCAAAGTCTTTCAGGCGGACGTATTTGCTATATCGGTCTGCGTTAATTACATACAGAATATATCAGGACTTAATTTCCGCATTAATATATGCAGCGACAGCCAGACAGATCTAAAGCCACTGTGTGCCTATAGAACAACATCCAAACTTGTGTGGCATTGCTAACGGATGTGAGACGTACTGTGTGAACGAAACCCAGTTACTCTTTCGTGGGTTCAGGGCATATGGAAATCAGGGGGAATGAAAGGGCAGTCGAACTGGCAAAGATGGGATCTAAGGGCCACTTTGGTGACCCGGAAACCTTCTTTGAAATGTCTCTACGAAAGATGAGGCTGGAAGTTGGCAATTGGACACACCAGCAAAAACTCACCATCTGGAAGTCACATAACATAGCTAGGCAGGCCTGCGAGTTAATTGTCGTACCAAGCCAAGAATATAAGAAGGTCCTACTAAACTCAAGTAGGAGTCGTATAAGGAAAGCAGTAGGTTTACTAACAGGTCTCAGTATCCTACGGAGACATTTACACATTATGGGTATCAGTCAGGATGCAATGTGAAGGAGATGCGTCATGGAGGAGGAGATCTCAGCGCATGTGTTCTGTTTCTGCGAAGCTCTTACCCATACTAGACTCCGTTACTTAGGGACATATTTCCCGAAGCTAGAGGATATCAGGAAGGCTAATATCCAATCTTTTGTGTCTTTTAGTGAGGTCCTGGTGTTGGAATAAACCTAACTATATTAAGGGGTACAAAGGAACTTTTAGACCTACGTGCGGGAATCTTCTAGTTGGGTCCACCTTTATTATAATTTTATCTAATACCTTCCTCAAAGAAGAGGTACATGGGGCAAGGTGCAAGAAGTTTGTGTGTTATTCCTTGGGGTCAACCTCATACTATTTAGTAATGCAAATTGTATGTAAGAGAGTAGAAGGGTCGACTGGAATTTTTTAGTTTTCATTGTTCACTTGAAACTGAGGCTATAGTTAACACCTTAATCTTCTGTTTCCACTTCACTACTTCAAAATTTTCTTCTACCATTTTCGTCATGCAGCTGATGCCGATTCCTCGCGTCGACTGACAGTTCACGGTTCATGAGCAGTAGCTCTTGAATTGAGTTACACAAGACCCTCAATTTCATGGATTGTTGGAAGTTCGGCTAACCAACCACTCAGCTTCTCAATATCACCTTTATCCCTGGTTACATAGTAAGGCAACATATCTACATCTTGTTTAGATGTTCCTGAACGTATTTCGGTGAACATCTCTATCTGTCCACAGATGTGATGGAGACACGGCATGTGAACAGTCCATGGAAAAAGCACACTGTCAGTTCAACGATTCCACGAGTCAGTCCATCATAATTCCCATCGCTGTCATTAGATCCAGATCTATGGTCGTGTCCGACCACACATCAGGCTAGAATTTATCAGTTCGACGAATAGTGAAGTAGCCTCCGTTAGTGAAATTGTGTTATTCATCAGGATCCATTTTATCTTCCAAGTTGAGCACGTTTTGGCGGTAGAGGTGTGCACTCTTGGCAAATCACCTGCTTCATGATCTTCGACACACACGCGGTGTAGATTATTGTCCCCCTTGTGTTCATCGTGAATAAAACTTTTTATTATGGTACACATACGAAAGTATTGGATCCATAGCGTAGCTATTGGGCCACTATTCTCAATTTTCTTCAGCATTACTGAGAATTTCAGTCACTGCACAAAACATCAGATCATCATATGCCCTCAGAATAATGGATCTTTCTGGAGATTAAATAACTGTATTCAGTGCAGATACTTCTTCCAGTGTCAAATCCAGCGCTTCAATAATTTAACCAGCATGAGTGAGGGTGTGCGTTCGAACATCCCTGGAATACGCTTGTCCAGACAAGATCTTATCAACACTCTTTTCCGCGTAAACCATGCAAAAAAGCTCTTTCTATTCACTCCCTGCAATAATCGTTATCCTCGCACCCAAATTTATATAGGTGGAAAAATTCATATCTCGGCAATTAATGAACGAAAGCTTATCAAAGTTTCAAAATCATCTAATTTGCCTAGTTAAAATAACCACTTAAAATTTAGTAAAAATCTGTGATGGGTGGGTTACATTGTTGGAAGATTTGACATATATGACCCTCGATAGACCCGTCCTGGGGAAAGAGGCTGGTGTTCAATTAATCAATTTAGAAACACCTACCATTACTACTATATATACTAGTATATACTACGGGTTAGATGTTACCACATACAAATGTTGAAAGATGAAATTTACTGGGGAAAACCCGCATATTTCGCAGTTTGTCGATATTTTGAAAATTTTTGCGAAAATTTCAAGCTCTATATCAAAGTACGTTTTTATTTTAAAACACATTTAACTAGCGCTAATTGTAGGAAATTTGATGTTCTTTGACTTTTGTAATGGAATGTTTTCGGTTAGAAAGTATTGTTTATGAGCTTTAAGCAAAAATCTGAGAAAAATTCCGAAAATTTCGAGTTTCTTTGACTGCCCTGAAGTTAGCACTGTGTTCTCGAATTGGGAAACATATATTCTACACCACAGAATTCCCACATACAACTTAAAGATTATTAACTTCGGAACTTTTTGTAGGTAAACCCAATTTTAAGTACGGGGTAACTGGACTAAAATGCGAACCTCCCGGTTTCCTGGTTGTGCATTCCCCTTAATTTTAGTGGGATCAAGTGTAATGTAAATAATATATTAGGCTGTTACTTTTATGATGCGTAAAGCACTCGCCACCGCCTTAACGTAAGTCTGATCAGATCACCAAAGTGTTTTCACAGTAGACTAAAAGTATTTACATTGAACCATAATCTATGTCATTGACCACCTTCTCGATTTTTGTAGATAAATATTTCGGACCAAGTACATTCTTAAATGGTAGTTAACAAAATTTACACTGTTGTCGCGAAAATCGGACTCCCTTTATTTGCTTAAGTCAGTGCCCAGATATTTTTCTGTTTTAAGTCTGTATTTGTTCCTATTCTTTTTGATAATTAAAATGTTTAATGTTCTGAATTTAACAGTTTAATGTTCTGAAAACAGCACGCATAAAGTTGTCCAAAATGAAGAACGGTACACCTGAGGAAGCACCAAAAGCAATACGAAAAGTTTTTGGGAAAGATCTTGAAGAACTGTTTCACTATTATCTTGCTGTAGAAACTTCCTCATAATGACTTACGAAAAATGACCGTACAGTGGCCGTACATTGAATATTATTTCAAAGATAAAATGGATAAGACAAAGTGGATTTGTCTTTCTCTTGAATGAACGCCACCAAACCAAAATGTCAGGAACAAAGCCTACAGGAACATTTTATAGCAGGGCGCACGGATTCAGCAAAGAAAGAAAATAGAAATACAACAATTCCACAAGGTTATAGAATTATGTTTCTTCTGATTTAATTCCTTTTTGTTACATTTACTGTTATATTCATCACTTTTACAAAGGGCCCAATTTCAGCAACTGTTTTCAGCAACAATAAATTTGCCGAAATGCAGGTTCTTATAAATAACTTTTTCATACTGTTTTTCATTGTTTTCTAAAAATTAGATGGGAATGGTGCATAAAATTATAAAGTAAATATTACTTGTTTCTAAAGAATTTTTTAAAATATTTACTATTTCCTTTTCATTAAAAACTAAACGGAAGTCCGTTTTGGGGCACTTTCACCAATACCTTGCCATTAGTGTGAACGACAAAAATATGAAAACTCTTCTACCATTATGGATCCATTAAAAGAGAAAAATTTAAAAAACTGTTTAGATTGAAAGATTGGGTGGACCCGGCTAATGACGTAGGTCTAAAATGTTCTTGTTCCCATTAGTACAGGTAGGTTTACTCCAACAACCTAGGACCTCGCTGAAGTACACCAACGAGTGGATCTTAGCCTTCCTGATATCCTCTAGGTTCCGGAAAAACCTAGGCACCGGAATCATCTGGGAAATAACTTCACACAAACAGAGTACATGCTTGGAGGTCACTTCCTCCATACCGCATCTCCTACACATTGGATCTTGACTGATCCCCAAAATGTGCAAATGTCCCTGTGGACAATTATGGCCTATTAGACGTCCCACAACTTTCCTTATACGACCTACCTAACTTTAGTAGGACCTTCTTATATTCTTGATTAGGCCCGGCAATTAACTCGCGGGCCTTTTTGGCTATATTGTATAGCTTCAAGATGGTAAGGTGTTCCTGATGTGTCCAATTGACAATCTCCAACCTAGACTCCCCTTGACTTTTGAAAGGTGCAAAAGATAATATTCCCTATTTCACTCTAATTTGGGTGACGATCTTCGCCGTGTCTGTTAGACCGCAGGATCCAACCTCCATATCAGGCCAGTGGGATCCTACTGATTCCACACCAACGTTTGTGGTTGTTGCTCCGGGGAAGTGGGTATCCAATAATAGGCTCAGAGTTTCCCCCTCTGTCGATGTACATTCGCCAGATGGAGCCACCATAGTGCCCAGTCCGGCCCTACTGTCCTTAGTAGGTATTCTATGAAGCTGTTTCATACTAAAAAATACTTTTGTAATTACTGAAATAACAATTTTTACATTTAGAGACCTAGATGAAATCTCAATTAGTTCAAGAAATAGACATTTTCAATTAGTTCAAGAGATAGACATTCTCAATTCACCATTGTGTTCCCTAACAGTACATACAACTGAAAAAGACATTAAAATATAATTATAAAAAATAAAACAAAATTAATGTCATTTTACACCACCTTTACTTCAAATAGTAAAGTGAGTCTCTGAAGCTCAATACGTGAAAGTAATTCAACTCCGATGCATCGAGTACAATGTATTTCAATCAAATTCGTGAAATAATATACTCGAAATGAATAATTTGTAATCAATCTGAAAATGAGAAACACTTAAAAACGGGAAGTGTCATTTTCTCTTACACTTCTTAAATTCAAATATTTTAACAATACTAATTACTATTATCTCATTCGGTCAATTTCATTCGGTTTTACTTCGAGCATAGAAAATTCGTTGCTGTAGCGTTTTCAAACCGACGAATACTAATTTTCTACGATATTTTTTGCCCAAACTAGTATTGGTCGTTTTGACAACGCACAGAACTAGTTCTGGCAAAAACGCCTCAACCAAAACTAGTTTTAGTCATCTTTTTCATCCAGTGACCAGATTCAAATATTGTGCGTAATATATGCAACTGGAAATGATATTCTTATTTAAACCTGTGGTTTCCTGTTGGAACATAGGGCACCAGTAAAGGTCTGCGGATTCCAGTCGAGCGCACATATTTCTATGATGTGTACTGGCTTTATATGTGTTTACCCATCACCATTTCCTCTGACGTATTATTGGGCGATGGGTATCATCCTAGCTAATTTTCAAAGGCTTTCGTTTCTTATTTTCTCTGGCCATCGCATGTTGAAAGCTCTCCGTAAACAACGGTATACAAATGTTTGAACACGAGTGTTGATGTTATTTACTAGCTAGGTCTGTTCCATACGAGAGATACGAGCCTTAATATTAGATCTAAAAATTCTTAATTTTGTCCCTCGTGAAATACCTTTGTTGTGCCAAAGGTTTTGGAGACTTAAGAAGGTTGAATTGTCTTAATTCATCTTCTGAAGATACTTCAGTCTTTGTAACAAAACTTCCTAAGTGAACGAATCACGTTGTTCGATTTTTTGATCTGTTGTTTTCGTGGCTTCATTGCTTTTCTTTGGTTTTGTTTATATTAATCCTTAGTTATGCTGTTTTAACTATTATTGTAGTTCCGATATCTTCCCTTGCATGTCTATATACCGTTGAGAAAAGAGGAAGATGTCATCCGCATAGTCAAGGTCTGTCAACTTTTCGATTAGATTCCATCGAATGCCACTATTTCCCTTTTTTGTTACCTGTCTCATCACATCACCCATGACGAGGAGGAACAGCAACGGTGACAGTATGCAGTCCGGTCTGACTTCTCTTGTAACATTTACACAATGACAACTCAAAATCAGGACATCAAAAATTTTATAAACGCCTTCTGAGAAATAATTGTCCATTACAAACTTATGTACTCACATGGTCTAGCACAAAACTATTTATTGCACTCAGTGTTATATCACACAAACATGCTGTATAGTATAACAATTTATTTAAAAAGTCTAATTTATAAATATTTCAAAAAATATATATTGGGAGAGAGAGACTTACTGTATTATTTGTTAATAATAATTACCAATAATGAATTAGTCTCAATATAAATTTAGAAGAAAAAAAGTAAATAAATTCTTAATGACCAAAAGGGGAGGGACCTGAATACTCACTCCTACGGGAACTCCGTGCAATTAAAACACAACAAAATGGTGTTCAAATGACATTAAATGTATTTATTATCTAACATGAATTATTATTTTGATTTACACACACATAAATAATCGTTAATCACTGACTAATGAGACACACAAATTTTGAAGGATCTATACATCATGACGCTTACTGCTTCTTCTCCGTTATGGAATGTTACTCACCACGATTTCCGCCACTGGGCTTGGCTGGTCATCGACCTTACAACGCTTCACTACGGCTACCACACTTACAACGCTTCACTACGGCCTGATTACACTTAGTTACAATTTATTTGGCCTTAGAAAAAAAAATTTAACACATTACATTCTTTGACACTTTTCTGGATTTGCTGATGTTTTCCTCGATGATGACCAAGTTCACAGTGATTCTTGTGTTGATGCTTAGGACACCACTTCGATGCTCGTTTCGTAACTGTTCGACCCTTTTTTGGCTTCTACCCCGTACTGACATCTACTTGCTCCACTACCGCGAATTGTTTCAAGGTTGTACTTTACTCCGCTAATCACCTTGCGTTTCTCTTAATTGGTCACTAGTTTATTTGCAAACAACATGCCTTTTGACTGAAATGAAAGTGCACACACGGTATTAGTCGCTTTGCAATAACGCTGCCTTGTCTCGGCTCACAATTGAACAACGATGATTATGCTGCGGATAATTTAACTCTGAATTTAATGCTCTTTACTCGCTGAAGTCAACTTATTGCCTGGTCGGTGATCTTTCTTGTCACGAACTTGTTCCTAATTTCTGCTAATTCACTGCTTTTCACTGACCATTTTTCAGAATTTTGATAATTTAATACTGTCTCGTATGATTCACTGGCGACTGCATTTAGTGCTTCTTGCGATTCTAATTCACTCGAGTTCGCGGAATATTGTGCACCAGCAACACTATTAGCTTCCTAAGTCTCAGAATGTTAATTAAATTTAATGCACTCGTTGAAACGAATTCTTCATTACCCCGCACTTTATCACTGTTCACGATTCGCACTTTTTCTTGTGAATGTTATTGAAGATTGTAACTTGTAAAATAAAACCGGTTGAAATTTAGAATTCGTAAAAAAATAACATTTTGTAAAATGTTAACTTATAAATTTCAACTCGAAGCTGACCAAAAATTGATTGCTCTAATGATGTTCTAATCGGTCTAATTGATCTAAAAGATCGGTCAAAAAGATTGTTGTAATGCCCCTGCCTGCTCTGCTGCTCGAAATTTTATCTCAAAAGTTTGTCATGTGACCTACCCAATGTGTATTTCCTCTCTCCAATGTGTATCTTTTGCTCCTTTCCCCCCTACAATTTTGATTGGTTATTTCTGAATCAACTTTGTCGAAATTTCGTTTTGCCAAACCACGTCAGTAGCTCCACCTCCTCTGCCTTTTGATTCGTGGTCTTATTTTGAGTTCTTCCGAGACTTTGCTCACTGCCGAAGTACGTCCTCCCACCATTTTGTTTTTCCAAACAATTACCTCTGTCGTGGTTTTCTGCGCAGTTGTATTTGCGGTTCCCTCCTCAGATCCTAAGTTTTTATTGCTTTATGGCTCTATTGCGAGGTTCCTTTGACCATGTGCCACCCCGTGCGATGCAAATCGAAGCTTGTTTTCAACCTCCACCGTACACATTAAACTGAAGTTATATGACCTTCTTTTGAAATTTCTCTCGCTGTAGCCTGCCACGACCCTTCCTATATTATCTTCCTCGAATTTTGCGCTTCCCATCAAGAACGACGTTCCCAGAGATATTCTGCGACGTTCCCTCTTCGCTCTTTCTTAACACGCGATTTATTATGACCTTAGATCTTTTTGAGCTCTTTCTGCCGCCGTGTTGCCGCGAACTACTAGTTCGTTTGAACTCGTCACTTTGTTGTTGCTTTGAAAAAACAATATTCCCAGATATCCGTTCCTTCCGCGGGCTGTCTTTTAGAATAGGTTTTGACATTTTAAGTTACAAAAGTTCCTGTCCCTAAATGTTGCTGCGTGTGTTTTCCACTTGGGTAGGAACTAGGCGGTGTCTCTTTAGTTTTTAAAAATAGTAGCTTTATAGTTCTTTGGTATCCTACAATTTCTAAAGAACTTTTGTTGTTTTCGTAAAAATACTCTCTCTACTCGCTTGCATCTGAACGTCCTTCTAACTTCACCCTCTGCTGGCTACTTTTTTTGAGTACTACATTTTATTAATTTTGAGAACGTGATTGAATCAAGCACTTATTTNCTAGATGTGTATAAGAGACAGTATATATATAGTGCCTGTTCCCATTCTGCTACCCATAGAGAGAATATGAAGATCTCCTTCGTTGTACCTAAACGATACTATAACCTACTGGTGCTAGTGCAATAGTTGTTTGTATACCTTACCACATTTTCATTCATTTTGGCCACTAGAAATTTTTATTGACAATCTTGTCTTTAACATAAATCCCATATGTATTTTACTGCGTCTAACATGGACTTTTCCTTCTGAAACCCATAACGTCGATTATCACATTTATTTCCATTTTCTATATATTCTTCTATTCTCTGTGACATCCACTATCTAATATTTTCACAATTGTAGGTACACCACTGAATACAAGAAAGGGGATATTTATTTTTCTAACTCCCACGCTCTGAGCAGTTCAGGATTTGTTAAGTTTGCAACGCCTCTCTCCTCCTCCTTCCCCTTCGACTGGGAAACTTTCGTTTGACCAATCGTAGGTCTATTCGAAACGGCTCCCATATTTTACAGACTAATAAAAGACATCGTACCCCTGGTAAATCGAAACGAGAGAAAATGTTTCATTACACCGCTATTAAAGAAATATTTTGTATTTTTTTATTATACACATTTTGGATTTCTATAACAAAAATTTTCTGTATATTCTTGACTTCAATAAACTTTACCATTCTCTATATTTAAACGACATCTCGAGATTCGTTGTCTCGCAAGGTCTTCATGGTCAATGTAAAAGATATTAGAGTTTCTGTAAAAAACGTTTGCGTAATACTGTGATAAAATATAGTTTTTAACAGAATTTGAATATAATTGCAAGATATCGTATGGATTTGGTATAATTCGAATCACAAATTACTTATAAATATTCCTATAATTTCTTATATTTATACAGTGAAGTAAAGAATTCAAATCTCATTGCCTACAAGTGGTGTGTATTGTCGAAAGTAATTTCACATAATTTGCGATTCTCTTAAGTTTTTATATATGTGAACAGGAATTAAATAAATATAGAAAACATTTGTCTAAAATATGAACTAATAACACAAAAGTTTAATTCTCGAGTTATAAATAATATAAAACTACTTAAGGAACAAATAAATTACTTCTTCTAGTGACATATTTATCCACGATATAACAATTTGGTAGTAATCATGCAACCTAAAAAAATAATCAGAAATCAATAATATGAAAACCTCATTTCAGATATGAATAAATAAAAAAAGACAAATCCCTTTTATTTATTCCAATCAAATTGAAATGTATTAACTCATATTAATACCATAGGATATTTTCTTTTTTCATTCCTACTTCTTTCACTCTGTCATTCATTCCTTCTTTCCTTTTCTTCTCTTTTCGCTTCTTTTTTTCTTTCTTTCTTTTTTATTCCCCCTCCACAGAGAAACACGAGGTTATCTGATCAGATAAGATAAGATATTGGAAACATTACTACTTACTGACGCTGTTAAAAGAATGTATTTCAACAAGGTATACTAAATAATGATATTATGCAGAATTATTAAAATAATTCTGAGGATGACGTCAATTTAATTTCAAAGTAAAATTTCACTTTGTTATTACAAACATTACGAAGTTCTGGTAACAAATAAAATAATTTTAATTGTAAGTGCACTCCAACTCAATTAATTATATTATTTATTAATCTTTTAAATCTTAAACCCCGCGGTGTGGCAAGAGGCAATTCAAGAAAAAAAATGTCATTCATTGTCAAACCGACTTAAACCAACGTTTTAAAAAACACGCAGACTTGAATGGCTATTTATGTGATCAGGTATATATGTCAAATTTTTATTATTTTTATGACTATAGCACTCTATGGAGACTCCCGCACCACAACACGTACTCCTAAACGCAATCTTTCTTTCACCCCATAACATTCCTGTACGCAAGCATTATCAATTCTATTTTTCCGCAAAGGTTCTCTTATTTCCCGGGTAGCAGTATTTAGCTCTAGTATTATATTATCCATAATCAATTCTCTTTTATAACTCTTGCTTTTACTCCGGAAAATCTCGACTTATTTTAAGATCTCATCCTACTTGTTGCCGCTTACAATTCACACGCTCCCTTCTTTTTCCCCTACTGTTACTGTCTGAATACCCATTTCTTGTTCTTTACAGGAACCACAAGTTTCCTCCTTTCATCTACAATATCCTTTCATGTGAGTAAATCGTAAACGTCGATACCAACGAAGAGGTTCATTATCCTCTTTGATACGATGACTTCTAAACTCTCTATACACTTTTTGTTGGCCACGTAGTACCTAAACGTTTTCTCTGGCATTTCCATATCCAATATTTATTTTGACTTTTCTTAATTTTTTTTGTACAAAACTCCTGCTTCCCTGGTAAACAACCATCTCTCTTTCTCCTTGTCGAAATTCTTATAGCCCTGTCTTTTTCCACTTGTCCATTTTCTATGCCATATACCCTCATTCTTGGTTTTCTTTTGGATATATTTATCTCTTCTACAGTCCTTATACCCAATTATTAAGCATTTCACCTTTTCTTTTTTTCTGCGATGGCCGTAATAATAATAACTCATTTTGTCCATTTATTCTCACAATGTCCATTCGTACTCTTGGGTCCTTGCTGTATTCAGTCTTTATTATCCCACTAAGCGGTCGGTCTCCGATCCCTTTCTTAGTCATTTTTTAAGTTTCTCGTTGTTTTATTTACCTTCCCAGAACGTGAACATGTCTCCTTACATTGTTTATACTGTCTCCAATCTCTGTCTTATTTCTACACAGTGTACATCTTATTTTCTACCTTTTTATAACCTATCTCTATTCGCTGCATTACTTCTTTTGTCATGTTCGGTAATACATGCTGAATCATTGCACCCGTGCCCTTCGTATCTACAGTTTAGTTGCTCTTTAGTACTTCATCCTTCAATTTAAACATTTTTTGCATATCTTCTAGTAATAAATTGATTCTATCACCAAGTGCATTAATTATTTCTTCCCCAGATCTCTCTTCAAAATTCTCTTTCCGCTTTGTCTAATTTATCCTCAATTACCCCTGTCATATATCTAAAAAGGATATCTAAAAAGCCTCCTGTCCGTCCTTGTAGTATACTTTCAAATCGTTGTAATTGCTGATTTACTAAACTTTCTGAATCTAAAATCATTTTTAAATTTTCTAAGTCGGTGTTTAAGGGTTTCCCTTTTATTCCGTATATCTTCTCTCGCTGTCTTTCCGTATTCTGTCCTCACCACCATGACTAACTTCTTTACTCCTCTCTCCCTCTCCGTCCCGAAAGTTACTTATGATGGGTTTCTGTCACATATATTCCATACCGATGCGTGTAATACAAAACCAACTAATCTTATAGTAAACTATTGTGCACTCGTTATTGGGTAGCACACCCCTGAACAAAGATTCCTATACACTTCTTCATCGTCAATACTTTGTGAAATGTTCCCAAATTTTCTTGAAATTCTTTATTTCCTGAATTTCATCTAATATATTTCAGAAGAGTAAGGTGAACCTTGCCAACGCTGTTTACTCTACGGTAATCCCACCAATAGTTCTCAAGTGTTACGTTGTTATGCAAAATCACATGCTTCCCCTACACGTGTTCTTCGGTCACTTGTGCTCTTTAAACTCAAATTTTGCTCAAAGTACATGTAAGATAACTTCTTATGCCACTCTAATCACGTGCAAAGTTACAGGCTTTTCCCGTAAGCATTTAAGTCCCAGGGACATAAATCCTTATTATGGGGAAATCTACGGCACCCATATTGTTACAACCCCATAAGAATATGATCTAATTTTTCATACCTAATCGAATAGGGTGCGCTACTATCTCTTCTAGGGACTAACTCACGTCGTTCTAT
Organism: Laupala kohalensis; assembly: GCA_002313205.1. Lineage (NCBI taxonomy): Eukaryota > Metazoa > Arthropoda > Insecta > Orthoptera > Trigonidiidae > Laupala > Laupala kohalensis. The sequence goes on from NNCF01128943.1 coordinate 276,058, forward strand.
TGGGTAAAGCCTCTGAGCAAAAATAAATGATAAGGGGCTATCGATTTGTCAGTTTTTACATCCTCATCCTATTTTCAAACCTCTGCATTTGCATTAATTATTGCTGTAAAATGTTCACTGCAATTGTGTAACTTTTCAAACTAATTCGTTTAAACATGCACGCTGCAATACTTTCTAGGACCTCCTTATCAACTTCTGTAGAGATGTAGATCAATTACATGATCCTCGCTTAATTCTTGTTGTCCTTTCCTTTTTCTCGTAACTTACTGTGAATTCTCTTAGACCCAACGGGGAGACCCGATAATTAATTTAATTCAAGATCTTTCTCACGATCTCATCGTATGTCCAGTGTCACCCTCTCTCGCACGTTATTTCGCTCAATAATCCTTTTTCCTCTCGTGTTCTCCATCACTTTCCTTAAATGCGAGTCTTCGTTAACGTCTGCCAAAGACGATTGGGAGAACTCTCATCATTCTGCAATATTTCACGTCTCGTTTCTTTCTGGTAATATTGTTTGCACCTTTACCCCAAACAAAGCTAAGTTGACGTAGCTGTCAGTCCGCTAGTGGCGAAAGGTTAGAGATCATGTTGGTGACGCCCTCTGTCCGTCACAGATGGACTTTCAATTACTACCGGTTCACCCGTGCTCCTACTACACTCGTAGGTAATATATTAATCAATATTTTAAACAAAAAGTAAGTGGAAATTTTCTTAATTTTACAAATGGTCCAGTTTTTATCTCATTTTAATTAGACAAATATTATGAAAATAATAGATTGTGTAACTGTTTGATTTGATTTTGGTGTAAAAAATTACATTTGGTATTACGATCATTCCCAAAAACGATCATTCCCACAAACATCTCTTTAATAGTTTAAATTTGAAAATTTCGAATTACGTGTTTTGTATAAAACAATGAGAAAACCTTTGTTTTCACAAAAAGGTTTCAGTAAACACGAGAAAAAATTAAAAATTGTTATTAAAATTTGTGCTATTAAAGATTTAAACAAGACAACTGTATTATCTCACTACTCATTATTTATTAATATTCCATATGAAAAAAAATTTATTTATGTTCATTAATTTATCTCCAGTGTTTAATTTTTGCTAATTGGCGCACTTTGTATGTTCGTCGGTTCCATTCAAATGACTCAGACTCGACATATTTCTCTGCATTCGTTTTCTCTTGTTAAGGCCCAGATCTGTGAACATTCACACAACACTCATGTTTCTTTCATACCCAAGATTATCTTAATACCTCGTATATTTCTTGTGGAGAGGCGTGATAGCAAAAAACCTCTCTCTGGAACACCCAATTTACAAGCGTTTAGAAAACTAGGAAGAGAAATAATCTCTTCATCCAGTGAAATGAACACCATGAACGCGACTTGTTCAAACGTAGCTTCTGAAACTCTTTCAAACAAAACTTGTCTACAGCTGAAATTTCATACCCCATTAATTTTATTTTATTTTTAATTACACTAAGTACGCTTCAAAACTGGCTCAAAAATACAAAGATCTTTTTTCACTATATACCATGCACTAGAAAACTTACATAGGCACAGTACCCAGGATGCAATAAAATTAAAATAAAATTATTGATTTTACGAATGTGTTTTGTTTGGTTCTATTTTATTTAGCATTTTAAGAAATACCTTTTCAGCGCCTTTTATGTTTTTTTTTATTTTTCATGTTCATGTTATCTCAAATTTTGAACACATGAAAGAAATATTTTCAGGATATCATGGCAAAATCTTCTAACATCTCCACATACGAGTACACATGAACACCTATCTAACAGTTTGCTTGATGTCCAAAGCAGTGAAAGTTCCGCAACATCATAACCCCCCCCCCCCGCCTACCCTTCTTTTCCTACTGCTCCATTTTTTAGTACAACCTTCCAGGTGAACAGCGCGTGTAACTTGATCTGTATCACCGCGCCCTTTGTCTCGACCAGCAGCAAGCTGTTGAGGCGCACCCTCCGTCAGCCGATTACTCGTGAACTGTCTCGAAAACAATCCAGTAAAACAGACACATAGAGTAACCCCAATTTCATTGTACAATTTTAACTCACGCTTTTTATTTCTTTGTTTCATACTCAGGCAATTGCGCTTGGAATTCTGAACTCTCCATACGTCGTTATGAATCAAACGTATGAAAATAGTGAAATGTCAGCCTTATTATGCCAATTGCTGTAGTCCACGGTCAATGTTGGTGCTCAAAAATCATTTATATATAAAAATCACTCTTCTATGTACCACATCTCGTGTTTTGAAACCCAATAATGTCCGCTTGAGAAGCCAAAATAAATAAAAACAGTCATTCGGAAACCATTCCTAACTCCCAACTACTCCATCCCTATCGAGAGACGAGTTTTATAGATATTAAACTTCTCAGGAGGATGTCAGTTTCACTAAGCTACGTGACTTAACTGTTTCTCTTGCCCCCATAAGTAACCCCAGCTACGCACCAATTCAAGCCTGTCAGCCAATTCCGAAAATTTGTATTTTCTACGTTTGAATAATGTCAAAATGCAATCAACTTTATGCCAAAATTTATAATTCATTCATTTCGTGCCAAAATTTCAATATGTTATGGTTCCTAGCGTGACCACTTAACAGAAGAAAGATATATTTAAGACAATTATTTAACACTAAACATTAAAAATGTGTTTTACCTGAACCTTGTGGGAAAAATTGATAAATATAATTTTGTATACACTCGTCTATAAGTTTTGCTTCAATTTCAAAACTTAATGATTTCCTTTGCTTTTGGCGCCCGCACCAGTCGCCCCGCTTTCCCGACGGCGCTGAGGCAATGATAAATAAATAAATTTATTGTCAAAAAAGCAGTACAAACTACGTCTGACCACGTGGAGGACAATAAACTAATGAACCATTGTTTTCTAAAAGGATTTTAAAGGTTTATCTTACGGGTATCATTCATATTAATTCGTTTGTAGGTAACATATTTTGTTGCGCTGTGTTTCAGTTCAGATACACGATCATTGTGGAATAGATTGTATATGATAATAAATTTTATTTACTATTTATTTCTGGATCTGAGAACGTAGGTTATTTTCACATTCCCAGAAATTATTTAAACATTAACATAAAGAATGCTTCACATAAAGATCAAAGTACATTTTGAAAATTTCCCACAAATTGTTTCTTCAAATTTTCTATAAAGAAAATGTAATTGGTATTACTACAACCACATTAGCGGTATTCACCATAAAGTGTGATATAAATACAGTAAATTTCTCGCTGCAGCACCACCACATTTATTTACTATTTCGAGAGACTTTTAAACTATATGATAGTGTAGATACACCAACCAGAGTGAGAATACAGATATAGAATACTAAAATAGACGGTAAAATTATGATAAATTTATAGAAAAACGGAAAATTCACTTGTCACAAAAATGCATGTGTGGCTGCAGTTAATTACTAATTGATTACAAGTAAAGCAATAATTACAAGACTGAGATATTGTAAAATGATTTATTCAAGGGGGATAATTCAAGGAATTTGTTTAAGTTAAAATTTTCCAAAGAATGTCCGTTGTGGTCATCCCTACTCCACAAAAATTGCTAGAATACCGTCTGTCTGTTTAATGGAAAGTATTAAAACCGAGAAAATTTTCGATCGCATGATTTGATGGAAATATTAGTTTTTAAGTTCCTTAAAAACTAATATTTCCTTACATTACTATCCGTCATTGTTTCAAAGGAATGATGACACTCTTCAATCAGGGAGAGATATCAACACTTATGATTTACATAAATTTGTCAAGAAAACAGTTACAAACTGCGTAAGACCACGTGGAGGACAATAAACTAATTCACCCTCCGGAAGTAAGTAAAAGACCATCCCTTCAATTCCGTTCAAGGACCCTAAGGCAGAGGCGGATTGAACATTTCAGCCCACTCCGAGGTTAAAAATAAAAATATTTAGCTACTTACTATAATTTCAACAGAATACCAACAAATTTGTTTTCAATAAAAATACACAAAGTTATTTCACTAGTACGTATTATTGTCAAACGATATATTATTCTGAATGCTTTTTTGAGAGTATAAATATGTTACGAACCAAAACGTAACTCATCCATATGATTCTCATCCATCACAAACTCTAAATCATTGGTGTTCTTTGAGAAGCTTATTATTTACTCCATGTGCATGAGTACTCTGTGAATATATAAGTATTCATAGAATATAGACATTCTCTTGAAACTATAATCTCTTTGTCAACTGCAAGTTCCATGATACTGAATTAGTGAACACGCTCCATGTGTACGTTCCGTGCGCCGGCTATATAAAGAGCCGCGTTCGAGCCACATTACTCGCACTCTCACACTCTGCAGTCTTACTTCAGGGGTCACCACGTGATGACACTCTGGGGACACGTCGCCGTGTCGTGTGACACGAAGTCACTCATCTGCTCGTAGCAACTCTTCGAATCATTGAACATACTAATGTATCTATGATACGAGACATATTTTGGAACATGACTTTCTGTATGAAGTCATTCAACTGCTGCGCCATCTCAATACATGGCATAGCTCTCTCAGAAACTCAGCATTGAACATACTTGTTCACGAACATTTTCTAGTTTCAGCTATTGCTTCCACGCTACAAGGCTGACACGAGGAAGACTACTCCACTAAAGACCACGGCAATGCGGCCATGGCAGCGGAGGAAGGCTACCAATAAGAATCACTTCAACTTACTAAGTATTTATTCTCGTAATAACGAGACCTGCATTTAGACTCAAGAATCACTTGATCTAATGCACCTCAAAATCCTGCACAATTCTATGGTTGTTATAACCGCTATCAATGTCTAAGCAGGTACTATTGTAAATAAACTTTAAGGATGTTACGGGGGGATTGCACTCAAAAACTTGAGTTCAGCGAGGGTTCCTTTTTTTATATATAGTGCAGATCAGATGCGATCGCACCTCAAATTTGCCAATGTATCATATCGTAATTCTGCTTTAACTAGGAAAAGGGTTATATAAGGGGATTTTTCATAAACATTTGTTTGTGCTTTATGATATTAATTTATCCATTGTAACTCCGTAGAAGCCATTATTCTCAGAGTATTGGTTGCACACAACAACCAATTTCAACTTTGCAATTCAGGAGAAAATTTATGTAATACTGCTTCAGTAATTTAAGGAAACTAAATGTATACTTTGTTAAAATGTAATAAATGTGTATTTGTGAATCTGAGACGTGTTGTACAAGAATCTCTTCTCATGTCTTATCTCTTTAGCTCGTTGAAACATACGAGTCCCCACATATCCTCTCCTATGTGTACGGCGAATGGCTATTCGTTCGTAACACAAGGTAATCTTAAAAAAACTAGGAAACACTACTTTATCCTGAACATAAAAATGATGAACTAGTGTATTCTGAAACGATCCAGAAAATAAATTAGATTATCATATTACAGTCGTATTTAGTCGTATTACAGAGTTTATTACAGAGTATTCCGGGCTACGAAAATAGTTTCATATTACAGAGATATTACGCTACCACTATACCACTGATGTCAGTAATGTTACTTTCTCATAAGTACGTACTCATATACTTTACGTAGTATATAAAAACGTTTACGATTTAAAAAATCGAAAGCGAGATTTAGACGGAAATATTCGTTTTGGCAATCCCTGATTTTGAAAAAGTGTTTTTTGGCATAACATCCGTCCGTCTATTTGTTTGTACGCAGCAATTCTGAGTGAATGAATAAATCATTTTTTTAAATTATAAAATTGCTACAAATAATCTTTACAGATTATCTAGTAACTTGTTTACAAACATATAAAATCAGTACACGAATGTCCATTCATTAATAGAATTCGCTTTTTTATAATATTATAGTTCTTTATTCTATAAGATCACTTGGTTTCTTCGTCTTGAGTCTTTTTTTTTTTTTTTTTTTTTTNGCCCTTCCTCTTGAGTCGGCGATGCTCTTCAGTATGATCAAGAAGTTTGGTGACTTCACTATTAACGTGTTGCTGCAGGCGCTGCTGATGCTTCTGGGCAGATTTTCGTATCACGTCGACAACTGTCTTCATATGGAGGTCCCGGTGGATATCATCATTTCTAATGTACCATGGCGCACTAACAATACTTCGCAAAACTCTGTTTTGGAAGCGCTGAATGTAATTTATATTTGTCTGCTTGGTACAACCCCGAAGTTGTAAACCGTATGTCCAGATGGGTTTTAAAACTTGCTGGTATAATAATATTTTATTATGCAATGACAGTTCCGAGTTTTTTCCGAGGAACCAGTACATTTTACTGTATTTAATATTTAGTTCGTGCACTTTTTATCTTAACATGCGTAGTTCGGAATCAAGAGTCATTTTTGCAGTATTTCCATATAGTACTACTTTTGAGTTTATGGTCAATGGCACTGGGTCAATTTTCTTGTTGGTGAAATTTATATGGGCAGATTTGGATTCATTGAGCTTGATACGCCATTTCTTCGTTCAATTATTGACTCGACTTGTAGCTCTCTGTAGTTTCATTGTTGTCTCTTGAATACTTTTGCCTCTAACGAGCAATGAAGTATCATCAGCAAAAGTTGCAATGGTGGATTCTTCACAATCTGGCATATCTCTAGTATACAGAAGATAAAGAACCGGACCCAGCACACTGCCCTGTGAAGTAATAGTTTTCAATTCTGAAAATTCGCCTTCAAATTTTACTCGAAAGTGTCGATCTGAGATGTATGAGGTCAGCAGATGATAAAATTCATAAGGGAGATCTCTTTTTAGTTTGTATTTCAAACCTATATGCCAAACTTTATCGAACGCTTGGGTAACATCCAAAAAGATAAAAGAACATATCTCTTTCTCTTCTAGCGATTTTTCAATAATATTTGTAATGCGATGCACCTGTTCAATCGTAGAATGTTCTTCTCTAAATCCAAACTGATGATTTGGTACGAGTTTTCTTTCTTCAATTATTGGTTTCAGTCGCTTAAGTAATAATTTCTCAAAAGTTATTTGACATTATTGGCAATAAAGATATTGACCAATAAGATGACAGTTGGTTCTCGTCTTTTCCAGGTTTGGGAATCATGATGGCTTCACCTACCTTCCACAGACTAGGAACATATTTTAATCGGAAAGCAGCATTTATCAAATGTATAATTTTTTTTAAACCTTTCCTTGGAAATTCTTTAAGTATATTTCCTGTAATAAGATCGTAGCCAGGAGCTTTTTTAACATTAAGATCATATTTAATTTCATTTACAAGTTATTTTATGGTAATTGGTTTTCTTTCTTTCTTTTATTATTTTTTATTTGAAGGATTCTCTCTTCATGGGTAAGTCTTGGGAATGGCTGAAATTTTTCATGTAAATATTTAGCGAATAATTCTCTCTTTTCTTTACTACTTTTGGCCCGCTTACCATTTTCGTCTTTTATTGGTGGTATTTGAGTTTTTGAATGCCTTTCGTTATTTTCCAAAGTGAATAATTCGTATCTTTATCTGCAGTAAGTTGATTTATAAATTTGCTGAAGGTTTCATGTTTCACTTCTTTTATTAGTTTTTTTATGTCATTACTAATTCTATTAAGGGCAGTTTTATGTTCTGGGGATCTTGTTTGATGCAACTTTTTCCTAGCTTTTCTCTTACTATTTACCATATCCCGAACCTCTTTTGGATAATTATACCCCATATTCTTTCTTTGCATTAAAGGGGTATTACTCCATACTGCTTGTTGTATAGACGTATTAAATTTCTCCACCTCTTCTTCAAGTTGTTCAGGTGTTTTCAAGGGTACTTGCAGTTCAACACTTTTTTCTAAATTTTCTCGAAATTATTTCAATCGGTTTTCCAATTACTCAGGGTTGGGGGAGTTTGTCTTGTAATAACTGAATTACTAAGTCAGTTTCAGGATTGACGAATTGATCAGGATTGGCGAATGATCAGATGAAAGATCGAGACAATCCTCAACCTTGATATAGTTCGAGGCCACTCCTCTTGTTATGAAGAAATCAATTAAATCTGGTTTTTCCTTCGGATCGGTGGGCCAATATGTTGGTTTCCTTGTAGATTGGAATTCACATTTTAGTTTTCTTCCCGCTTTATACAGTTCCTTTCCTTTACTGTTATCTAATCTTGATCCCCAGTAGGTATGCTTGGCATTGTAGTCTCCTCCAATTATGAAATTGTTTCCTAATGCATGAAATAGGTTTTCATAATATTTGTTTAGTAATTTATTGAAGATCCCATGTACATTTTGGTTTTCATTTGTACTTTAACAGACGTTACATGCATATATTGTGTCTGAATGTTGATGTCTTCATGGTGTTTAATGTTTCCCTTAATAATTACAGCTGAGTCTCCTCTAACTTTGTTAAAAGGGTGAATTGTATGATATACTATATATCTGTACATTTTCATAACAGTTTCTTTTGTAAAATGCGTTTCTGATACAAGACAAATATCAACTTTTGTATTCTTCAAAAATACTTCCAACTCATATTTATGTTGAAGAAGTCCATTAGCATTCCATTCTGCTATACGGATACTGTCCATTAAGGTTATTATTTGTTAATCGTTTTATTAACTTTCTTCCCAACTGAGTCTAACTTAGACAGACGTTCCAATATAGTTTTATTGAATTGTTCCTGTTTTTCTAATTTCAATAATATATTCAACATTTTGTCTATATCTTCTTCATCTGTTACTGCTTTAGAATATGTTTTTTTCTTAGGGTTTTCTCCAGTTTCTCTTTGCAAAAGTTGAGAGGATTTTTGATCAGGATCATTCTGTATTTCTCGGGTAGACGTTTTGCTTTTCTGCTTTTTCTTAACCGTCTCATTCCTTATTTTCTGCAAAGTTTTAGCAACTTCACATCCTCTGTAAATGGCTGGATGACTTTCTTGGCAGTATTCACACACAGGGGTAGTATCTTTAGGTGTTTTACATTCTCTTGTGAGATGTTTTCCTGCACATCTAACACAGCTAGCTTTTAGCTGACAATATCGCTGTGTATTATTAAAACCTTGACATCTTTTGCACTGTGGAATAAGCGAGGAAGTCTCCTTTAGAGGTTTAATTTTGACTATAATTCCCATGATGTCTCTTATTCGGTATATTTTGTTAAGATCTTATTTTTTGTCGAATGCCAACATAAATAGAGGCAAAGGTATTTTGATTACTTTGTCATTTTCCTTATGTTTTTTCATGATATTAACTGCCTCAATTATTTCAAAATCCCGGTCACGTAACTTCAATAATTGCTTCTGGTTCACATGTGGGATGAAGGTCTCTTACCATAACTTTGAGTGGTCTATCATTTTTATTTTCATATGTATACCACTGTATTTTCTTCTCAGCAAGCACCCGAGTTAATTTTCTATATTCTTTATCTGAAGAAACATTTACTTTGATTATGATATTATTAAGTGTTGTTACTTTATAATTATCTGTTGCTCCTTTAATAATTGATTGAAATTCCTGATAATATTTAACTCCAGCTACATGAATTGGAGGGGATGCTAGAGGTTTTTTCTTTTTCCTCCTTTCATTGGAAATTGATTGAGTTTTATTTTCAGGTTTATGTGAAGAATTGGCTTTCCTTTTCTTCTAACTCTTTTTGGATTTAATAACCCAGTCCGTTTCTCTTTCCACTTCTTCTCCATCTGTATGATATTCATTACTTGTTCGATTTGCTCCACTTTTACCTGTTTTTCTAATAACTGGAGTCTTTGCATAATCTCACTAATAATATTTTTAAGAGCTAAGTTCTCCTTTGTGAGTTCTTCAACCTTCTTTTTTGAAGCCTTTAAATTTTCCCATAACTTCCTTTCATAATTTGTTTTGGGTTCGTTGCCTACTTCTATATTTTTTAAATCTAATGCATTGTTCTGTGCTGACAATAGCTGATCCCCCCCCAGAATCCATGGGACCGGTTTCCTTAGAGAGTTCTCCACATTTTGTGGCGTACCACCTGGGGTAGTTCCTAAAGAAATTGTTTTATCCATTGCAAGCTAAGAACAAGGCTGCCGTCAGGAAGATGAATGGGAATGTAGGACAGAGTGAGAGTAAGAATAGTAAGAAGGAGACATAGAGCAGATAAAGGAAGACAATTTTGAAACAATTTTTTTCTTCATTAAAAGGACTTCCATAATCTTGTACTTACCAACCGCGAATTTTACGACTGTTTTGAAGTTTTATTCCTTGTAGACTTCAAAGAGTGCGAATATATATTTTTTTATTTTAATCCTGTCTTTTTCAAAAAATGCAAATTTAGAAAATGGAAAATAAACAATAAAATTTGCCTGGTAGGTTGTAAAATTATGCACAACGAATGTAAAATGATGAAAAATAAACATATTTTCCAACCTCCCGCTTTCAATTTTTACAATTCTCGATAAAAATAATTCCATGGTTATTTCAGTTTATAAATGAAAAATAGAAAATTTGGTTCCAGTTACCTCCCTCACTAAAAATTAGTAAGTCGTTAAAAACGTGAACAAAACATTTTGCTATACATAATGTATATTGAATATGTATGATACATATGAAAGAGTATTAAAATTTTGCAAAACACTAGCGTTTGAACCCATTCTCTCACCAAATCTCTTGAAAGGACGTAACACTCCGACTCATCCTTTGCATATTTGAACAACAAGAAAAACTTGAAAAATGAGGTTCGAACTGGAGAACAATTTCGCACATAGACTAAATAAATTCACTTTTCAGTGATTTTGACAAATTTTGTAGAACATTAAATATCGTATTAAGTGCGTGCGCCAATCATGCTCTTAGGGGGACACTTTTATTCCTATGAGTTGACTTACCATTTTGTTACATGTCAGCATATCTTCGAACGTGTACTTGCATTCTTTCGGTATTTTGAGAAATGACATGTGTAGGAGGTATGGTGTGCAAACTACTGATCGTTTTGAGGTGTAATGTCGTCTGTTTTAAATTCCTCATTGTTTGTAATATTACGTCCAAATATGCGTTATCGAACGCTCCTCTCATTTCCATAAATATTATATTCTCTTTCGTGTTTTCAGATCATGTAACAGTCGAAAAACAGCATCGTCTGTGTCCGTCTCTTTCTTAATACATAATGTCTACTATCCAACTTTTCTTACCGTTCCAAATAATACGTTAACCTCTTTTTGAATTTATTTATCAAATATCTTCCCCTGGGAGGGCACCAGAGGTATCCACAACGACTCTGGTTTGCTTGGGTCTCTTGTTATATCTTTCATTTATGATATTACTCTCAGAATTTTCACACATCTGGAAGATATCCCTTTTGTACAAACATTATATTACTTCTACCAGCAATCCCCATAAACTTCTGTAGTAATCTTAACAATGCTTAGGTTATCCCATCTTTTCTTGGTACCTTTTTTCTTTGGGTTATATATTCTTTTATAATAATATTTTATTTATCTTTATATTTATTAATAAATATATATTTTGAAATGGAATAATATAAATCTTGCTAAACTTATCTCCCCAAAAAACGAAGAAATAGAATTTGTATATTAGAGACTCTTTTATATAAATGCCAGTAAAATATTTCTTTAATAAACTTTTTAAATTAAGTAAAATGAAGACGATCATAATAGAGAATAACATGTAAAAATCATCCCTCTCTTAATAGAATGCTTTAATGCCTCTCTCTAGTCCAGACTGAGAAAAATATGAGAAAGTATCTGCAATGATTTTGCACCACTAGTTTCAATTACAACTCAAGTGTTTTTGTCATACTCTGCTCTTCCTTGCTTTATTTCACCTTTTACCTCATAAGTGGTTTCTTTGTCTATTTTTTTGGTCTCATTTTAACATAAACTTGAGGAGGGAGGGGAATCTCCCATTATCTTCATTTAGGTTAAATAATCAGCTGAACATTGATAATAACCTATATTATGCACAACTATATTTAATTTGTCACGATTGCAATTATTAAGTTAGGTATACATATCGGTAACGAGTAGGATATTGCCAGTATTTTACGGATATAAAGGAATAGAATAATAGAATGGAGAAAATAGTAAAGGAAACGAGGAAGACGAGGGGATTTGTATGGTATGTATCGACAACGAATGTGTGGTAGGGTGACGAATAAACGAAGACGGGCACTGGAGAAATAAATATTGGACAATGTTTTGTTGCTAACAAATATAAATAGACAAAAAAACGAAGAAACAGAATATAGTCACTTGATAAATCTGTAATAGATTTGGAGATAACGAAAAAATGCGATATTTTTAGATAGAAGGGTGAAAGTTTGTGAATGAAGTAAGTAGAGAACGTGTGTGGATACAGTTAATGTGACGGAAAAAGGGGAAAATCGAATATGGCAAAACGATGAATGAGCGAAGAATAATAAGAGTTATTTGATTAAATTATTATGGGAGGAAAGAAGAAATAGACATAAGGTGACGAATATGGAAGAGAGAAAGTATATGGAGGAATCTATACTTGAAATTCAACTCAATTTACTTAAGGAATGCAGAGAGTGCGAGGTTGAAAAAACGAGGAGAAGCGAATGGATATGATGCACGGGGTTCTTAAGCAAAAGAGTAAGAAGTTGCGAAGGGAATTATCGAAGAGGAGACAGAAGAGAATGGATGAGGCTAAAATACTCAAACATTTATACAAACACTTGAAAAAAGCGAGAATTTGTTATTCCGTTTCCGCACCATAGGTCAAAGGTGGATTAAAAACAATGTTTTGTAGAAAAAAAGTTGAATGAACAAGATAAAACAAATTAATTCTCATTTTTGAAGAACCATGGCACGACAGCAAGCACATGGACGTCCGAACACAGATGCAATACTACATTCTACATTATTTATTGAAATAATCATAAACTTTACATAATTGTTAAATGAGTAAGACATAAACGAAAAACATTGTCTGTCCTAAGCCTCCTTGTCTGTGTTGCTAAAGCAATACAAGGAACTAATTGCATTTCGTTCTTTATTAACGCCTTTGTTCTTTGTGCTGCACAATTTGGCCGTACTAGGCGTTGCCCATCACTGCCAGCAAAGAGATGTGTGCATACCTATCATCCCTTCGATAAGACTGATGTATGCTTCCAATTTTTCTCACATATGTCATGCAAGCTTTATTTACTTTCTGTCTCTACTAATTTCTCGCTTATTTTGATCGTTAGTATGTCATATTTTCGATATTCTCGAAAGTAACAAACCCGTTCTAGTGCGTATAAAGGACAATCCCATGACAGATGATCCGTGTTTTGTTCATCCGCTCTACATACACGTCCCCCTTCATTTCTCGAACCAAATCTCTTCAAATATTGTCCGAAGTCTCCGTGTTCTGTTAAGAATTGTATCATAATTTTTGGTGGTTCAAACCATTTCCATTCTTCATTGCATACCGCACATCTGGTATATATTTATACGTTAATCGTCCTTTGATGCTACTCTTCCATCTTATTATCCAGGCCGAGAGTAAAAATGTTGACAATTTCTTTCTTGCATGTTTATTGGTAACTTTTAATTCCTCTTCATTCATCCATATCCTCACCTCCCTTTTCAAAAGGTACCGATATTTCATCTGTACGTGCAAAGAATGGGGATTATCTCTGTGAGAACATTAAGAGCCTCTGTCGACACTCTTCTATAGCTGTCTACTATTGGCAGCGAGCACTGTCTCTCTACGGACTGCAATTGGCGTTCAAATTTCATGTTGACAATTTTCTCTACCCAAACAACATTGCCATAGGCGATTGTCTGTCGTAGCGCACCAACATACAATGTCTTTAAATCTGTTCACTTTGTCATAACGGAGTATTCCGACACGCATCTTACTATACATAATGACCTGGTTACTTTTCTTTATGTAACTTATATGTGCTTCGAAATTTAAACGATCATCTATTAACATGCCTCGATTTTTGTGACTTCGTACTATCTGCAAATTTTGTCCGTTCATCCGCACTATGAAGTCGCGTCTATTATGTCTCGGATAGCCAATCCTCATTAATCTTGTCTTTTGCACTGACAAAGTTAACTTATTCTTCGCATATAAGTCTGTACTCACATTAAGTACTTCTTGCGTTTTCTGTTCTAAACTTCTTCGTAAATCTGCGTATACTGGCACTACTAAATCATCCGCATAAGCTATGGTATTGATCTTCCTATCCACTAAATCCCACCATACATTATCCAATGCAATATTCCAAAATATTGGTGCACTTGCAAAACCCTGAGGACATACAACAGTTGCCTCTTGATAAGTTTTCTGGCCTCCCAATTCCAATATTATCAATCTATTTTCGAAATATAATTTCACGATGATTAGAAGGTAATGTGGTAATCCCTTTCTTGTTAATGTTTCCAAAATTATACTCCATCTTGCATGGTCAAAAGCGCCATGTAGAAACATATAGACGGGTGAAATTTACCAAAAATGATATTTTCGTTGTCTTATTTTCTGAGTATACTGTAAATGTTTTAAAAGTTAGTTCGTTTTTCGTACGTGCAGAAGGTATTGGAATTATCTTTACTGTAACTGAATTTGGGAATACATTTTTCAAGCCTGGGGAATTTTTGTATTGACAACATTTCAGTCACTTTTAGGAATGTGACGGGGGGTTGTACAGTATCTTTTAAGCAATTTTAAGTATTATTTTGGGAGGAGTTTTCGAGCATGAAATTTCGGTTGTCTGGTTTGCTGAATTTTCGCCATTTTGTTTAAATAGTGTGTACAGAGGAGATTGTGTTTTCGTTAATGTCACTGAATTTAAGAAGGCATTACTAAAAACTTTTTTGAGGATTTTTTTTTCAAGAATACTACGGTAGCATGTGGTTAAGTTTTCATAATAGGCGGCAAAATTTTCATTAGCATACGGGTCAAAAGCTGTACAGATACTTCCGTTAAATTTCCAACAACAAACTAACGATTGACGAAACTAACTTTTTGAGTAATGGAGTGATGGTTAACAAAGTTAAACCTCAGATTAACTTTACACACCCTTGTGCCCAACTAAACTTTAACTGTTGTTAGAGCAGAGGACGCCAACATTTTGGACCATTAAATTGGTCGTTTTTAATTCGCGGACCTCTGAGTGAATGCATTTAAAATGCTAGTGGCGCAAAACTATTGCATGTACTTTCTCATATTCGTTTTTCTGTCTGCACTAGAGAGTGAATAATATATTAAGAGAGGGTATTTATGGGATGACTCTATATTTCAGTTTCCACGTTCCCTGATAAAGAGAGGGTTTCATTTTAACATGGTACTCTATATTATGATCGTCTTCAGGTTACCCTATTCGAACAGTTCATTAGCATTTACTTAAAAGCATCTCTAATTAACAAATTCCGTTTTTGTTTTGTTTTTGGTGTTGGTTATCTCAGTAAGATTTATTATATTCCAATAATATTAATCAATATAAATGTAACTACGATATTATTAACGCTAGAACCAAGCAAGCAGAACATCACTATTCTTATATAATTTAGTTTACAAAATAAAAAGAAAGAAAGAAAGAAAGAAAGAAAATATTTGCAATTTGAAATTACAAAATTTGTATTCAAGAGAAAGTAATCAGATCTATGACCAATTTCAGTTAAAGAGATGATACCGCCTGCTTTGATCTATTTTCTCTTATATTTCGTACGCTCCTCGTCGGGTACTCTTGGTAACACGAACCTCGCATCACTCGAACTCGACGCACCACTCGTAATCCGATGATGGAATATCATGGTATTCTTCTGAGTGCGACAATATAAATTTTATTCCTTAATAATGTATCTGGTCGTTTTTAGCAAATTTTTTTGGAAAAAATTATTAACTCATTATATTTTGCATGTAGAAGCTTAAAATTAATAAATATTGTCACAAACACAGCAGTGATCATTCGCTGAATGAAAATTATTTTTATCACTCTTAGTTTATTTTAAAAAAGATCGGCAAAAACCGTAAAAATATCACGCTTTTTGAACCATTTCAGATTTGAAAAACTTTCATTCATAAAACCAAATTTTCACTTGTGCATATGCAAAACAAAATTACGAATCCAATGGTGGTAACCGTGTTTTTTGCTATTTTTTGTACTCTCCACAGCTATTAGAAGTCAGGGGTCTATAATAAAAAATCCGATAGTAGTCGGGGTATTTGCACTAAGTTGCGTTGCTCGTCGCACCAACAGACAAGTGTGTCATTCACAGAAATTAATATTGTGCACAGTGATGTTATCTCCTTTATTTCACTTTATCAATACAGCGATTATAATCGTTAATTAAAATGGTCAACACGCGTGTAACCTACAAATGCAATAACTCTTTAGTGAACAATTGTGGCTTATCATTTCAGAGGTGAGTACTTCGCAAAAGTATAGGTCCTAACTGTTGAACTTCCACTACCTTTTAAAATTATACATTTGCCAGCACAGTAATATATATTTTAGTATATTTTTAGCAAGTATTTAAGTTCCTAAACCATGACTACATCGATGAATTGAGTAGATGAGTCATGTAACGATTTATTCAAATAGTTTGTCCTTTGCATAAAAATTAGGTTTCTTTATTCTGAAAACAGAAAATTCAGTAATTAATATTCAGGATTATTTTAAGGTTTCCTCAAGATCATGACCTTAAAGAGAAATGGATAATAGCAACGAAAAGGAAAGGTTTCACCCCTTCCAAATATTTAACAATCTGCAGTGCTTGATTTTCAAAAAAGCACTTTTGAGGAAGGATGAATCATTAAAAAATTAAAAAGGATGACATCCCTACAATATTTGATTTTCCACGTCTTTAGATATAACAAGCTAAACGATGGGGAAAAATTGAAAGAGTTCCAGTAAGATTACCTAGAGTGAATCCGTAAAACATTTCACTAAAAATTTTCCCCCAAAATATATTTCGTACCCTAAAAGTAAATCATCAAATTGATAATTGAAGTCTAGTATTTACGTTCATTTCTAAATCTTTCGTCATTTTACATTGTGAGCTGAAGAACTACCGCAGTAAATTTTGTGAACAGTCCAGTAGGTCATAATATACAGCTTTACCAGTGTTACCCGGGATTTGTTTGTCTTTTCCTTTACTCAGGAAAAAATAAAATTTATCTATATTGAAAGATCAAAATATTTTTACTTACTGGTTTTTGAAAACATGTACAGCATCCTGATTTTTCAAATTATATATAAAACTTGTCTGTTTACACTAAGCCATCTCGCGGGAACCAGAGCGGTCAAATGTTTGCTTCCGAGACATGACGCAGCTGCGACATTTCATTAAAATTCTTGTAAAATCTCAACTATTCGTCGTAATTTTTTGTCTTCCTTAACTGCACAAAACAAATAATTCATTAAATTTGAAAATGATTAATTTTTTCCTCCTTAAATTGAAGTATTTTAACACTTTTATTTTTAATAACGTTTTATTAGTACTTAAGGCTAATTTTGGTAGGTCGATATATGCTCTCTCTCTTTTTTCGATTTTATCGACATTTATTGTCAAAAACCTTTCTTATCACATATTTTAAAAATAAAATCAAACTATGTTTATCCTGTACATTTAAACTATCTCCTTCTGGTTTCCTTTATACATCACCCGGGAATCCCTGAGAGGGAACAAGTGACATACTCCCTCGAAATTCCTCTTTATTAAATCATCAAGGATGTCTTTTTTTGTCTCTTTGGAACTCCATGTATTCGTACCCGCGGTTTTCGTTTATCGACATCTCTCCTTTTCTTTAACACTGCCTGAAACTTGCTCTTTTTTGCTGTATTCAAAAGCACTATTACCAAATTTCCTCGCGTCGTCTCCCGTGTAGCATCGATGCAGATCTTAGCCCGCGAAGCATCTCCGTCACCTTTGTCTGCAGATCCCCATTTCGTTCCCCTACTTTGGGCACGATAAACACTGCTTTACGAATTATGTTTTCCCCGCCTGATTGAAGCATTTCTGCATGTCTTTCCCTAAGGCATCGCATTGACAAACGTTCCTGTATTAGTTTTGCTACCTTTTCTATATTACATCTGAACCCGTTCAACACAGTCAGTTACCCCAACCAACAGTTCTTTTGCTGGTCTTCCACACTTCTAACTACCCTATTCACCCCAACAGTGTGCACATTTTTGTACCCTTCCTCACTTCGCTGCAACCTTTCCTGTAGGCCATTTATTCGTTCATCAAAGACACTTACTACAGTTTCCATTCAGTTCCCACAATCCTGTCTAATTGCGGCATCCACCTGCTCACTCTGTGTCGTAATCCCTGCGCCATCTCAATTTTCGGTGCGGAATCCATGTCACGCCCCGTTACTATCCTTTCCAGTTTTTGGACCTGCTCTTGTCAGTCCACTTGTGTATACAACTCTTCTTCTTATCCAACCTAACAACTGCACGTCACAGGTCTAGAACACCATTCGTTATTACTTCTTTTAAACTATGCTTAACTCTGCCAAAGGTTCCCCTTTGAACATCTCTTGCAATGTTTCCACCTGTATATTAGTCGCGCCTTCTCAACCTCTCAATTTCATGAACCCTCCTTGCTTGCCTGTCTTTCTTCCGCCGATCCACTCGGAGATTCCGCCCAGAGGTTTTATCACCCATGTGTGACCCTGAATACTGCCGTCAAGTTCGGGAGTTATATCTGCTGACCTCTCATGATTGAGCGCTGGTTGCTGTCTTTGTCCCTCCACTTCCCTCTGGTGTGTCCTCTTTCCGTGTCTTATTCATTACCCTGAAATTTTGGTGGGCCTAGCTATTATAGTTTCCCAAATATAATACCCTTCCTGGTTTTCAGATGTTTAGCACCTCTTCTTGCCCAGCAACGCTAGTAGTCTTCCCCTGCTATGTGTCGTAATGATATATATTCACTTATGCTGGAGCGGTGTGTCATATCCTTTTATGTTAGCCAACACATGTGTATATTGTAATATAACAAAGGAGATAATGTATAGCCCCATGTTTCGATGTCAAATTGTAAGATAACAATTTATATTAGTTGAAAATTAATGAAGAAGTAGGGTATTGGTAACCCTTAGCCATCCGTGGCAACGACACATTGTTATGACATAAAAGAAGACGAGTTATTAATATTACTAATTTAATAATAGAATGTTCGAACTATGATCTAAAAATAGAGTAGTGGTAACAACCACATCCCATTAATTAATTAAACAAATAGGGAGTGATTAATTACCCAAATTTAATACCCTAATTACCGCAAACGTT
The DNA here is from genome assembly GCA_002313205.1 of Laupala kohalensis. NCBI lineage: Eukaryota > Metazoa > Arthropoda > Insecta > Orthoptera > Trigonidiidae > Laupala > Laupala kohalensis. Next base: position 295,273 of record NNCF01128943.1, read on the forward strand.
TATTAATAACTCCTTAACAAGGAAGGAATTGAAATCTGCTGGGTTCGTGCCCAGTCATTGAAGAAAACACACACTATTGGTATAAATACGCGCAGCGTCAAAAAATAAAATTGGTTTTTAATCACAATATCACTACATTCTTAAACTAATTCCAAAACTACTACTCACATGCACACTCACATTCCCCGAGATTTTCCCCAAAAAAATTCACACGTAAAATAATTTATATAAATAATATATAAATAATAATTCCGTTTCAATTGACGAAAACACCGCACTTGATGGCATTTATCAAAGTTCATAACCATTTGAAGTTCTGTTGACGAGTTTATGTTTTACGGCCGGAAACTTTACCAAAACCTCAAACGAAACTTGCACCGACTACTTACGAGTATGATGAAACATTGCTTGTTCGAATTCTAATTAAAGTTGCTCGTAGCACGCCGGCTGCCGAAACTTGTTACTACTCAACTGTATAAGTTCAAAACTTATCAAAGTTCTTGAAAGTTGTGCTCATCTCTAGCAGAGTGATAAACAAGTGAACTGCTCGTAATGAAACATAATAACGAACAACAAATCAACAAAATCGTGAATATAGTGCTGAACGAAATTAATGAACAAGTGAAAAACTGAAGTCACGGATATGATCTGCTGTGATCTACTGACGTAATGTTCCGCACGAATTGTCCTGCCCGATGTATCCTGCCCGATGTGTGTTGTCTCTTTATTCAGTAACTTCGCCCCCACTCGGCACCTTGAAGTTTGAGATAACGCTCTTTCCTGTCTGACGTCATATGTTCTTGTTCACCAATGCTTAGTTTTTCACTCCATCTGAAGTACTTCTGATTCGTTGTCATCATGAGACATATGTTCACCACTGGCCAATCGTCATGCCGGATTTATATGGTTTTTCCCTGTCTCTGAACTTAGTGTTTTTCCACTAGTTTGCCTTCTGCGGTCCTTGCCAGGGTCGCGACACTAATCTCTTCTCGAAATGATATTTAATTTTGACAGTCCACTTTTTTATTCTCCTCGTTCTAGCCCACGACATTTTATTCCAGCGTGTCTGACCCCTATCTTTGACACTCCTTAACTTTCTAAACCCTACGACTCTTCCTCCGCAGATGTTTATGGCCCTACATTGTTTCTGCGCTTCGTCACTCAGTTTCTATTGAAGCCGCGTGAGCTCCGTGGCTCGCCAGTCAAACCTCGATTCTCCACCCCTCCTTCTAACCTCCGTCGTTCATCAGTCTTGCTAAAAGCAACAAACCCCTATTAAACCCCTGGACAACTTTCCATATTTTTATTTATAATTCCTCACGTGTTCCCGGATCTGTCACCGATCATAACCCGAACCTCCACTCCAAATTTCTAAAGTAACTTTCCGTATGCCCTTTCAGTTTAAATTTTGACACAGCGTCTGGTCAATTTACTTCACAGCCATTTTATTTTCCAGTTTGTTCTTCAATCCCCCACAAAATTACTCGTATCACGTCTAGAGACTTAACAGGACGTATTTATGACCTCATTCCAAAAAGGAAAGCCCAGAACATTCGAAGAACCATCTTCCCACTCCATTTCTGTCCCTTACTCTGGGTCACGCCGTGTACTGTCAAAAACTGCTTGCCCTATAACAACACTTTTATTATCCCTTTCTTCAAATTACTTCTAAAATAATCGTATTAAAGAGTAAGGATTTAATTATTCCTTACAATATATATATATATATA
>NNCF01128943.1:302846-321293 GCA_002313205.1 Laupala kohalensis
TTATATATATATATATATATATATATATATATATATATATATATATATATATATATATATATATATATATATATGTGTGTGTGTGTGTGTGTGTGACCGTTCTTGAATATTACGCTAACTGTATTTAATTAACTTTTTGTAGTCCAATGCAGCTCCCTCTCTAGCCTTTAATCATTACTACGTTAACTACACAGCATTCAGAAGCTACTGCTGAAGATGGATGCTGTCCATTTACGTGTTACCTTCATTTCTCCTATTTTATGCTACGCTTCTTACATAAGCGACGTGTTGGCGTCACTTTCAAAAATTTATATCTTCAGTGTTTTTTAACAAACTGGTCATAATTTTTAAACACAGAAGCTGTAAACTATCTTCTTCCTTGTTTCTCACTTTCGACCCATTCACAGCACAAACCATTCATATTTATAAGCAGTTTTGTCACGATCACAACAACACTACGGTGTTCACTTTTAAATTAATGTTTTTAGGTCCCTGTTGGTCGAAATCACTAACAAATTTCACACAGTGGCTTGTTTCGCCTTCCTCTTTATATCCAAACACATTTTAAATCTCGTGGTTACTTTAAAATGCATTTTTTAATGGCTCTGGTGCAGAGATCATTTCCATATGACATTCCATCAGCGTATCTCTCCTGATATATAGAACTCCAGTCTATATATTCGTGAACATTTGTGAAATTTTTCATTTTGTCATTAGTGTACTTCTTATGACGACATAAAAGGTCGTTAGCTGCGATGACCACCGTGCAAAATAGATCTCTTACTTGGTGGTTAGTTATTTTCACCACCTATTACAGCAGTCTAATATGTGATGACAGGAACACTAAATGGACTTTAACTAGGTAATTTAGGTACATACGTGTTTATTGAACGGCACAAAATAAAATGTTACATTTGTAAAAATAGAAAATGTCAAGAAAATCTTATTGCAATGACAATGAACATTAATCAATCATTTTCTTTGCTTGTTTTTCAGAAACACAATGAAATAAATTTTATAAGAATTTTACTCCATTGCTTGATGATAATCTTTGTCCAGGCATAAGACCACGTAGCAGGTTGAGCAGGTACATGTAGATTAAATTGGTTTTAGTTTGGTACTCCATCTTGCTCATCGTTTCATCGTTGAATGCACAAGCATATGTGAAGCTGATGTTTGGCGAATGAACGCGTCAACATAAGAATTGTGAGGTCTCATTTCTATACTCTTTCTTGCTGGAGTCGGTTTTACATTGCTCACTTCAAAAAGAAATATCCATATTCCTCTGGCAAAAAGAAATATTCTTATGGCAAAAAGTTCTTAGTAAACTTTTCTTCAGAAATCTTAGCTTGAGCTCTTGAAGAATTTCTGAACAATGAAGGCATTAGAGATGGAGCCGTCTTTATAATGGAATAACATTCTTATGTACCTCTTTTTACTTTTTCGGACTAAGGTTCTATTTCAGCCGAAATTGTCCTCATACTTTTATAATAATCCTTTAAGATCTGTGGATTAGGAACATTATTTATAGGTCTGTCCTTATCTTTCCTTTGTACATATACTGCCTGAGAAGGGTCATGATAATTCTGTGCATTTCCTCTAATAATTCAGCAATCTTTGTTGAACCATTACTTTTAGACACGGTATAATAGTTGGGAAAATGTTAAGCTCCGATAATAGCTAGAATGCCTTGACTGCACGGTAATAATCTTTCCTAACCACTTGTCGAAACGAAAATATATCTTGCCAAATGTTATTTCATAAATTTAATACTAAATGTTCTCACTTTCTAAAATTCCAATTAAAATTACTGCAATTACTTGATCACCTCATATTTAATGAAAAGCGTATACATCAAATAACGTGCAAGCCGGTACATTAATCTGACAAGTGCATGTTCACTAGACAAAAATACAACTCTCTTGTGAATTTTAGAAAAAAATATATCATACTGTCATCTGCATATTCTTGAAGAAGCTAAACATGTTAATTAGTTAAACATTCTCCGCTGGATTTCGCGCTACGTTATGTTTTCTAGGAGGTTTACATTTCTAACCACCATGCTGGAAAGGTCAAAATTTTGGTGGTTTTCTCAGGTAACCATCGTGCATCAAAGAGATTCCTTATAACATTTATAACTGTTTGATCAGAATTGGCATCTAAGTAACTTGAAACTACTCATAAAACTGACAATCTGGAATTTAAACAAATACTTTTTCCGTCAAAAAATAGTAGCTTCCTCTAGCATCACCGAAAAAGGAAAAACAGCCGGTTTTCTCACCAACTAAGATGTTACTTCGTAGAAAGGTGAAAATTCTGCAACCTGAAGAGGCGGGATGAAAAAATTAAAAATATGGACATAGTTTCAGTTATAAAGAGAAAGTGCAATGCACCGTAGAGGTTGTTGGACGTTTTGAAGAATATTTTTTCAGGGTGTCCTTTAATTGTTTTACTTAACAATGTGAATAACAAAATTAAAAGCAAAAATGCCAATAGATATACTGACCAAATGAAAGTGTTTGCCCTTACGTTATGTTTGTACTCCTCAAAAGCTTATAAGTTCTTGAGAAAGTATGGATTGCTACTGCCTTATCCCTCAACATTAAGAAGTTGTATTTTCAATTTTAATTATTTACCAGGTAGTTTAAATGTAGTATTCGCATTTCTAAAGGAAAATGTTAAAAATAAGGCTAATTTAAAACACGTGAATTTAACCTTTGATTCCATGAGCATCAGATAGCAACTCATTTATGATCCAAAAACAGGAAAAAATGTCGGATACGCAGATTTAGGTGTTGGAAACAACGTAGATAACCAAGATGAACTAGCTACAGAAACCCTTGTTTTCCAAATAGTTTCAATTCAGGGAAATTTCAAATGTGCAATCATTTATTGTCTTATTCATTCCATTAACTCTTAATGTCCTTTCCCACTCAATAAAAAGTGCAATCCGTTAAGTTAAAAGAAGCCGGCGTCAAAGTTCTCAAGACTACTTGTGATGGAATTTCAATATTTCCGTAAAAATCTCGTTTTCGATTTTTTTTTTTTCACAATTACAATACTTTCTATATACTACGTATATGAGAAAGTGAAAGATGTATGGGTTAGTCAAACACATAAATTTCAATTAAAAGGTTTATGAAGGTACCTCCTTAACACAACAAAACAAAAATACTTTGTAATAATAACAAAACAGTAAATACTTATTTAAGTAAAATTATTTCTCAATTGATACAGTATAATTTAAAGAGGTTGTTGTATGTACCTTGTCGAAGATGTGGTGTTCTTGTTCAACATCTGATACGACATAGATTACATTACAGAAATATTTTGTTTTACTATTCCTAACCCATTTCTCAAAATTGATTCGAAAAAATTAGCAATCTAACATTTATGCCTTGGCGTAATGTCTTCAACAGAAGATCAAATATTGCAATAAATATGTATGACAATTCTGCGGACCACCTAATGATAACCACCGGTTGGCGACCGCTGTGCGAGATCCATCCACGTGTAGGATAATGTATTGATACCTAACACATGAAGCAATAAATTACACGATTATAATAGGTAAAATTATTGTGTTAAGTGCAAAAGTCTATAAAAATGAAAAGCTTTACTCATTTTTATTCGTATCTATTGTTTTTTAACTTCGAGAAAGTTTTATTTCTCAACAGACAACCATCTTTACCCTTCTTCACTGTTTTTCAGACTTGTTTAGGGAAAATTTTGATTCCCCGTCCATGATTCATTCTCGGTTTTCTTTGGAAACTAGAAAATAATCGAAGACATTTGGTCTGAAATTATTTGGCATAAAAATGAATTTTTTAAATCCTTGAAAAACTCTCTATGTTGTCCTCCACTAATCATGCCAATCAATTTCGAGTCCATCCTCATCAGAAATGACTGAAATTCCGAGTATTTTTGTGATGCGTGTGACAATGTCATTAACAACATTACGCAAAAAAATTACGTCAATTTCTTGACTGACAGAGCATGGAACTAATTCTTATCGCAGTCGCGAAATGTGGTTAGAGTTCCTTTTGGTGACACTGATTGCCAACAGAGAGCGCGCAGTACTCTCTTTCTAATAGGGTCTGTGTAATCTTGTTTATATGGGCAGGAAGTTGATGTGTAAATAAATTCCCTTCTTAATCACATATATATCGATTTGTTTTATTGCAAAAGAAAGACACATTCTTTTTAATTCCATAATTTGCTTTAAATGGATAATCTTATACATCGGTGGCATAAATCAAAATATTTTTCGTGTGTCTTCTTCTTCTTCGGATGCATATCCACTAATGGATGTTCGCGATCACATGGTCCATTGTCTCTCTGTCACGCGCAGCCTGCATAAGCGATTGCATGCTCCGTAACTCTGTCCATTGCCTAATGTTTCGAAGCCAGGACATCTTCTTTCTGCCAGTTCTTCTTTTGCCGTCGATCTTTCCTTCGATCATCAGATGTAAAAAATTATACTTTTCGTTCCGCATAATGTGTCCCAAATAGGCGGTTTTCCTCTTCCTGATTACATTGAAGAGTTCACGTTCTCTGTTTACGCGTCTTAGAACTTCTTCATTTGTAATTCTCGCCGTCCAAGGTATTTTCAGAATTCGGCGATATACCCACATCTCGAAAGCTTCCAGGTTTTTGATAGCATTCTTTTTAAGGGTCCAACCTTCCATACCGTAAAGAAGCACAGACCAGATGTAACACTTTACAAACCTTATCTTCAGGTCAATGTCAAAATCCGTGCATGTAAGCACATTTCGGATCTTCACGAACGCCTGTCGAGCCTGTTCGATACGCCATTTTATTTCTTTGTCCGAGGACCAGTCTTCGAATAGCCAAGTACCTAGGTACTTGAACTTGTCTACTCTTTCTATGGGCATTGCATCGAATGTTATTCTGGGGTTTTCATATGCATTCAAATTTTTGGAGATGATCATAAATTTTGTCTTTTTAGGGTTGATATTCAGCCCCATGGACTTACCTTGTTCTCCAACCATATCTAGCATTCGTTGTAAATCGTCCAAATTGTCAGCTATCAAGACCGCATCGTCGGCATAGCGAATGTTGTTGATCCAGACTCCATTAACCCTGATACCAATCTCGACATCTTCCAGAGCCTCTCGAAAAATTACTTCCGAGTACATGTTGAATAAAAGTGGAGACAGCACGCATCCCTGTCGTACTCCTCTCCTAATTGGGATGGTGTTTGATACATCGGTGCCTAGTTTTACCTGTGCGATTTGGTCCCAGTACAAATTTTCAATGCATCGAATGTCTTTCTGGTCTACATCAAGTTTTTTGAGGAGCTGCATCAATTTGTGATGTTGTACTCGATCAAATGCCTTTTCGTAGTCTATGAAACATAGACATGCATCTTTATTCTGGTCGTAACAATTCTGGACGAGTACTTGAGTTGCCACTATCGCCTCTCTGGTACCCAACCCCTCTCTGAATCCGAATTGTGAGTTGCTTATGTCTCTTTCACATTTTTTGTATAACCTTTGGTGTATTATTTTTAAGAATATTTTTAGGGTATGACACATTAGACTGATGAGTCTATGTTCTCCACATTTTCTTGAATTGGTGCTCTTAGGTAAGGGAATAAAAGTAGAGCACAACCATTGTTTAGGGTATTGTCCAGTATCATAGATGACGTTGAATATTCTATGGAGTGCTGTGATACCTCTTTCATCCAGAAGCTTGAGTATCTCTGCTGGGACTTCGTCTGGACCACTTGCTTTATTGTCTTTCGAATTCTTGATGGCTTTTTCTATCTCTTCCTTGGTGATTGATGGACCGGTTAAGTTACCACTTGGTTCAGTTTGCTTTGGGGGCCTGTCATCGGCGAAAAGTTCTTCAATATATTTCTCCCAGACCATAAATTTTTCTTTGCTATCAAGAACTATCCGGTTGTCCTGATTCACCACCAAGCTTGGTTTCCGTTTTTTGTATATTCCCGCGGTCTCTTTTAACTTTTTATGCAGTTTTAGATGGTCATGCTGTTCTTGCAACAGTTCTATTTCAATGCATTCTCGCTTGAGCCAGTCGTTCTTTGCTATTCTTATCTTTGATCTTATTAGTTGGTTAATGTTTCTATACATGCTGTCACATGCGTCCTTCCTATGCTTCCGACGCTCATCCATAAGCAACAGAATTTCATCTGTCATCCATTTCTGCTTTCTGTCTCTTACCTTGTATCCCAATTGAGTCTGCATAATATTGGTTACTATATCTGTTATCCTTGTCCACGAGTCGGTTAGATCTTCTCCAATATTTGTCGCTATTGTTTGAATTTGCGAATTTATTCCGTTACTCATTTCTGCTTTAATTATTGGGTCTTTCATTTTTTCTAAAGCTAGCCTTCTCTGTGGCTTTCGATTTCTTGCACTCGACAGTGCGATTCTTATAACGGCAGTTAGCAGAACATGGTCGGAAGGTACATCTGCTCCAGGATATGTGCAAGCTTTCGTGTGTCATTTAGATGTTTTTATCAGAATTAGATTATTTATAAGAATTTTGTTGTGTTTACTGATAAAAGAGAAATTAATTGAAACCATCTAACACTACACGCTTCATATATTACGTTTACGTCCTTTACGTTAAGGGTATAGGAGGAGCAAAGACATATGTGTGTATTATAACTCGCAGCTAACTTTTTATCTTATCTAGGAACTTTTGCTGAAATTTTTGAATCCGCCTCTGCCTTAGGGCCCTTGATCGGAATTGATGGGATGGTCCCTTGCTTGCTTCCGGAGAGTAAATTAGTTTTTTTTCCTCCACGTAGTCATACGCAGTTTGTACTGTTTTTTGACAATAAATTTATTATTAAATTATTATTGAGCGTGTTTGTAGGAATGAGTGTGTTTCTGTAACTGTTTGTAAGCGAAGAGTATGTTTGTGTACTGTTTGTGTATATATGTGAATATACACACATATGAGCCTCAAGTAGATAATTAATTTCTTAAATTTAATTTGTTTCTCATTGTAACCATGTGTAGTAATTTTCTGAACATTTTATCCTGGTACTTTATAGACATTTTTATAGATATTGATTTGTTTTTTAACATCGTATTATATATGTATTCTTTTCTATAAGCCACCGATCATTGCTCACTAACAGACTAATAAATTATTATTATTTCCCTAATAGTTCAAAACTTATTTATTTTATTTTATAACTAACAGAGTTCTTAGATCTTAGCGTCTTGCTCCATACATTAAATCATAATTTTTTATTTATTATCGCTTGTTCCCAACATAGTTATTCCAGGGGTTTGGAATTTATTGGCTTTTCTCTTTTCATTTCTCTATTTCTCCAAATTCCCTATGGCTAGTTGAACCGGGTACGCCTCTTAGCCAGTAACCTTTATAGAAATTACTAGTGGTAGAAACAAAATTTGGTTTTCCTCATAGCTTTAGAACAGCAATGAATGACAAAATTCAAAATATCCGAGAATTTTAATTTTAAAGTGGATTTTTCGGGGAATTAACATTACGCGAATCAAACGATGTCACGTAGGTAAGCCAAATCCAATATCTGATCCCAGTTTCTTTTGATTGAACCGATTACCGCAATGAATAATAGCCTTTTCGACATATTTTCGCATACATATCGACGATGTACTGATGGAAGAGCTGACGACATTTCAGAATATGGTTATCATGATTTTCTCTTATCATAATCCGATGGGAATAATAATTCAATGAACTAACATTTTTGCCGATGTTTTCACCTGTGACTGTGTTTATTATTTGGATGTTGAAATGATAAATATAATCGTCTGGAAACATAAATGGATATTGCAATGGATCGTAGCATCTACAAGTATGAAGATGAACTTCTACAACCATGACAATTGCTACCTCATCAATTGTTGGCGCGTTATATCGTGGCATACTCACTGGCTGGTGTTGATCAGCACGATAACAATTATATAGCTGTCTGATGGTATGAGATCAATCGCATTTTTCAACATCAGAATTAATTATTGTTGGCATATAACATTTTTTGCAACGGCTTAACAGTATGTCTTCTGGTTCTAGTACAGATTTGACACCGTTCATTCAATTGGTCATTTTCGTCTCCGATTAAGTAGATTTTATCTTCTTCAGTCAAATGACAAATGCTAATGAAGTTATTGTTTACCAATCTCATCTTCTTTGTTGTCGTTTCATACTTGTTTCGCTTGTTTCCGAAGGATAGCACTACTTATATCGAAGCGCACTCAAAGATTTCACCGGTGCGGGAAGACTTGTCGCACCGTAAACAAAAACACGCGCGTATTCGAATGCAATGTTGTGTCCAAATTTCAAGTCAATCGGTCAACTATTTTTCGAGATTTACGAGCACAAACATAGGCAGGCTGAATTTTTACATATAAAGACGTATTGTATTTCCATTGCTTCCTTCCAGAAACCTGCCCCAACCCACCATTTATTAAAAATTTGAAATTTTCTCTCGCGTCCATTCATATACTGATATTTGTAGGTGCAAAGCATCCAATGTGAAAAAAAACAAACATAAAATCACAATTCACCCCAAATCACACCTTTCAAATAGGCATTTAGAAAGGTCGGAAGCGTAAAAATTTGACATTCTTTGTCATGTTACTTTAGTTCCATGACAGTTTCTACCTTTAATGTTTTCTCTCTGCTTTGATCAATTTGAGAAAACGGACCGAATTTGTCATTATCTTTGTTCATTTAAAATTGAGGAATCGAAAATTCCAAATATTAATTTTAGATATTTGATTTAACAATCTTTGCATACCATACTGGAGACGATATAGTACAGTGAAAATAATAATAATAAATGTATTGTTAAATATGCAGTACAAAGTGCGTATGACCACCTGGAGGACAATAAACTAATTTACTCTTCGAAAGAAAGGGACTATCCCATCAATTCCGATCAAGAGTCATAAAGCAGAGGCAGGAAACTAAACTTATAAAAATAATATGACACCACACAAACATGCAGGAAAATACTCGTAGTTTAGAAATGTTTATCAGTTTTTTGAAAGTACTACAGCAACAGTGTGATACAAGACGACTTTAACTTTTATTAGAATCAATAAATTATATTACATTGCAGAAGCACTGGAGTAGTAGCTTTTAACCGCGATTTTGAAGAGATTCGATTCAATAATGTCTTTTATATTTTGGGGCAGGAAATTATGTAGAAAGATTCTCGAATGATATATAATGTTATTGTTAATAACGACCTTCAAAAAATATTTTTACTCTTTGCACCCATATAAATTCAAATAATGAAAAACCCGTTTCTATGATATATGAGTTAATAACGTTTACATAATAAATCCGAGATGATATCAAAATTAGTTCGTGAGATATAGTGAAAATAGCGAAACTACGAACAATCCCATTTCACCCGAAAACATCCCTTCAAAATCTGTTTACAGAGAACTCTTTTCTTATTCTTGGTCATTAAAATAGAAATACAGCATCCTGTCATAATTTCAATAATTGTATGTCATTTTAAGTCATTTGATTTAGGTGTCAGTCGATCTGACCAGCGCATCAAATATTTCCACCTCTTTACATCGACTAAAAAGTAAAATATCGGAAATTCCAGAAAATAACATATTTATACAACAACTACGTTCAAATTACGTGATAGTGTCTCAAGTAGTTCGTGAGGTGTATTGAAAACAATAAGCATGCCGCTAGCACGAACGACACGAACATGAAAATATTTCTACCACATTTCACCCTTTAATAATGAAATATTTAAAAATTTAAACCCCCATTTCTAGTATTTACTATGAACAATGCCTATACCTAAAAACCAAGATAGTGTCCAATGAATTTGTGATATGTAATAAAAATAATGGAAATTAAAGAAGTCACTTTATAGCTCGTTTCATCTTAAAATGAGTTTCAAAAATCCGTCTCAGTGAACCGAGACCAAATGAAACCATCATTCGGTTCAAATTTCAAGTTCCTTATTCTAACAGTTTTTCTGTGTGTTGTTGAATGAGTCACTTATTCACTCACTTGAGGGCAACGTTGCGCATCCTGCCCAGCATTGCCCCGAAGTTATTGTTGCGATGCGATTGAAACTTGTCATATTTACAAGAGAAGTTCGCAACTTTTTCTCCGCGACAAATGAATTAATTTTCTTGAAAATACCCTGTTCCTTGATGATATTACCAGGAAAGTTTGGCCATTGCCTTCTTTTTTTCAATTTCTACCTTTTTGTCTTCTTTTATTTGCGTGAAATCACTCTTATCCATATTTTATAGCATCTCGTAATGTTCCTAATAATGTTACGTACCTTCCGAAATCTTCATACCTATCCTTTGATGTAATCCATCTTTATCTTGGAAATTTGTAAGTACGTGATGCTTCATCCGTTTCACATATTCACATCGTTCATGTCCATAAATATCACCATCAATCAAAATGTGATCCGGGGATTCGATTCTCTTACCACAGTTACACTGGATATTCTCTCTTGCCCATTCTTTTCAAATACTGATTGAAGTTACCATGGCCAGTGATAAATTCTATGACATACTTATTTAGTGTAAAGCATCTCTTGTATTTAATGGCAAATTCAACACATTTAATATAAAATCCTACCTTTCTTCGCTCATCTTATTTACTTACATTGATGCAGTGTTCCTGTTTTCCAACTTCTGTCGTTCCTACTGAATTTCATACCATCTATCTTTTTAATTTCCCCTTTCCGTATTCTACAGCGTAGGCTTCTTATTTGTACCACGATATCTATGGGTGCAATACCTAAAATTATTTGTAATGCCTTTGTCGAAAGGGTCCTGTAACATCTGCACTGGTATACTAATATTAGGCGTTGTACTGTTTCCAATTTCTTTTCCATGTATTTCTTCTCCAACCACGCTCCCTACACACGCGAACAGTACTCGTATGTCATTATGCTTTCAATAGTTCCCTTATATAATTTTCTAACCTCACTACGAGTATGTGCTAAATAGTATTTTATGTCAACCTGAATCAATTTATAAACATCTTCACCTTCTCTATATACTCCAAATGGTTTTAAGACAGAATTTCTCGTCTATAATGACACCTAAATACTTCAGTTCCCTCTTCACTTTAACTTTCCAATTTCCTATTCTGATTATTGGATCCCTCCTTTTCTTCTCTGTGATGCCAAACACAATTATATTCGTTTTGTCTTCAAATATTGTTAGATAGTATTCTTTACTAATTTTAATACACATTTATAACGCTTTTCTACATTCTGTTTCTATGTTTGCTCTACTAGATCCATCCACAAACTTTACTATGTCATCTGTGTAAGCCATTACGTGTATTTCTTCTTTTGTCGATTTATTTAGCACTTTTTTAGGACTACATTCCAATACGAGTATATTGGACCCGTGTGTGAGTCTTGGGGACAACCTCGTATTTGGGTTCTGAATACACGTTCACCTCCTTCTCCAAGAACACCGCCCTTTCCCTAAAATAGGATTGTATTATTCCTATCCACTCCTTTTCTAAGCCAAATTCCTGTAAACATTCAATAATAACACCCCATTCAATTTTATCAAAAGTGCCTTTATAATCCACGCTTATAGCTGCCATGTACTTGCATTTTCTTTCTGTCACTGTTTTTACAAATGAATTTACTTCATCATCCTCACATTTTCCCATTAAGAATCCATATTGACGATAAATAAACAAAATACGAGTGTGTCCATCCACCTTTTCCATAATTCATGTTGATATGATTTTATTAAACATTTTTCCACATATTGATAAAATGCAAATTGGCCGGTATGACTTGCAATCAGTCTTATCTTTATTAATATCTTTTAAAAATAGTCGAATAATACCAATCTTCCAACATTTTGGGAAGTAGCCAAATGTTAGGAGAGTATATATGTTAAATATAAACGTAGACTTCCGCGACCGGAGTCAGTGTGAATTTGTTTGTCGGGACAAACCGCGTCTTAGTAGATACAACTACCAACGTTTCGGCCATCGTGCTGTGGTCTTCTTCAGGGCAATGTCAAAGACGTACAGATCTAAGTCGCTGTCGTACTCTAGTTGAGAGTACCACAGCATGATGGCCGAAACGTTGGTAGTTGTATCTACTAAGACGCGGTTTGTCCCAAACAGACAAGTTCATTGTATATATGTTAGTTCTTTTTATGCTTTTTTCAAAAATCTTTATCATTTTGTTAGGTACAGAGTCAAAACCAGGACTTTACCCTATCTTCAGACTTTAATTGCCTCGGATACATATATCTCCCTATGAATACCCCATGGACCATTATTTTCATTCCCAATGCTGCTAACTTGTCCCTCCATTAATAAATTATCTAGTGAAGTTTCCCCAGTATATAGCCATCCTGTAGTGGTTCTATTATTGTCCTTTACAGTATTCCAGACCGCTTTTGTCTTTATCTTTCCTCTTCTTATAACATACGGCAATCCCGAGATGTTTTTATGCATACGTCTTTCTATGAAATCACTCCAGTCTTTTCTTCTTTTTGTGCCTTATCGTATATTTCCGAAGGTATTCTTTCTAGCCTTCTCTCAACCTTTCTCACAAAATAGTTCCTCTTTTGCAGCGTTGATACCTCCGTCGTAATTTATTTTTCTTCCTTTTCAATTTCGTTAAAACATTATCCACCTGCTTGTCCCCAAGAAGTGTCCATCTCCTCTCCTCTTTTCATATTTACCTGATATGCGAAACATCGTTAGCTGTAATTCACCCATTCTGTCATCTATTCGTTCTGCAAGTTGTGTGTTGTTTATTACGAAAACAAGGCTATGTTTTTGTCTTTAATTAGTCTCTCCCAGAATATGTTACAAATTCTTTCCGAAGGATTTGTATTAATGTCTATACCGTTTCTTGTGTAAGTTATTGTGAAATAGTCACTATCTACTTTTGTGCAAGCTCGCCAATTATTCACAGTTATTCTTGTACTTTGCATACTTAATGTGATATCAATCATCGATTCCCGACTGGGGATGCTTTTGTCCAAAATATTGTGTATACGTTATCTTCTGTTAAAAATGGACTTTTCCACGTCTATTATTCTATCCCCTATCAATTTCGTTCTTGAGTTCCAATCACCTCCAATAATATCCATACATCCATACTTATCTATGATTTTACATCAAATATTACAGTACTTTTGTTCTTTCGTTCAAAATGTATATGAATATTGACAATCAGAACATTTAAATCTGCCTTTTGAATATTCCAGCTTGAAGATAATCATCACTGAATTCGTCCAAATTTAAAACTTCAATACTATTATTTACGATGTTCATTGCTGAATGTTTCTTTTTCCCTGTTAATATTCTGTATGACAGGGGAACGTATTGAATTTTCCCGCGTACAAGATAAGGCTTTTGGACAAGGCACACATCAGTCTGTTCTTCACGGTTTACTTCAGTTACTTCTTGGCTTGGTATGATGCCTTTGTGTAGATCGACCTCCAGTAATTTAATGATCATAATCTGTTTTACATTTTAGTAACTCCACTGTTCTAATATACTCTTGGCATTTGTTACTTCTTACTGAATGACTGTGCTGCATTCCTTTTCTTGCAGTCAATATATTTTTCTCCATTTTTCAGTAACATTGATGAAATGTATGTCCTTCCTCTCCCTATTATCCACATATATTATTCTGCTCCACACATACTTTGCTTAAGTGTCCGTAATAAGGCACTTGAAGCGTCATATTGGTTCTAAATGCTCTTCAAATCAATAATGTGTTAAACTATGTATATCCTCCCTTGCATTATAACTTTTTGATGAATTTACCTCGCAATTGCATTATCCAATTTCTAGTATTTCGTCCTTACTTTCCGTATTTTCTTATTATTCTCAAATTTTTGAAAGTTCTCCCTTTTTTTGAAATTGCCGTTTTGTAAATTTTGTTCCTAAACCTTCTAACATTTGGGACTTGGAATTCCAAAGACAATTATTCTTGATCTTATTCTTTTGTGATTGCCTAGTTTCATCCCCTCTGCCTCTGTCACAACATTCTTCAATTTTCTTTCTTCTTCCCTATCAGCAACAATTTGCTATAAATCCTCGTTTCTTGTAACCTTACATCTTTCTATGTGTATAACCTCTTTCCCTAGTTTAATTGCCTTTTTGTATTCGAGATTCTATCCCAGTTCTGTCTGCTTTATTCGCATTTTCTACAAAAACGGTTTTGTTTTTTGGCTTTTTCTCGCTCATTTTCCTTCCAGTCGTGTAGTTATTCCTGTGAACCGTGTAGTTATTTGTCCTCTAAGTGACAGTACTGGTTTTCTATTACTTGATGTATGTTGTCTGTCATACTCTTTGTCGTTCATGAAATCTTGTCCCATCACCTCTTTTATCCTACTTACCACATTGTTACTCAAGCTACATGACGCGTCTATCCTTTCCACTTTATCTTCTGAATCTTTAATCTTTTCTCAAATATATTCTTCTTACCTTTGCCATTTCATGTGTCATACCAATAAGTTTGATTTCATCCAGTAATGCGTGTTTTTTGTTATTAATTTCATCTGTGACACGATGCACAATTTTATTTACTAGTTGCACATCTTCTCCTTTCCCTTCCCAGTCCACCCCTCTTTCTCCATTCTATTGACAGTTTCCTTTAAATTTACACTTGTTCGTAAATCCCCATTAATAACATTCATACGCACTTCAGTTCACCACAAATCTGGTACTCCATCTGCTATTAAACCTTGTAAATTTACATTTAGTCTCCGGAATTTCACCCCTTTGAATGCTTTCCGCATATTTTCTACTTGCTTTTGCAATTTGTCTAAATTTACACCTTTCCGTTCAATTTTTTGTAACCTCTGCACAGACATTCTCGTGTTAACTTTCCCCCGACGATATTTTAGTACTGGACTTTCATCACTACCGCGGGATGCTGTTTCACAAGAGCGCCTGCTTAGGATAGGCGACACACACGACGTTTCAACTCGTGCTCACTTTTCGCGACTTGGGAAATTGACTTCAGGGTGGAATTTCATAAGCTTTTAGTACCCTCTAAGGGTTATTTGTCAGAGTAAGAAAGCACAATGGCCGGTCATTTCCGAGAAACAGCACTCAAAGTTTTCATTTTAGGTGTTTTTGGACTTGTATTGGTACCTTTACACTTATGTACACGTATGAGTGAATTGTATAAGATTCATGAATCGCAAATTTTCGAATGTTTGCTTTTCGCATGAGCTCTGACACTTGTACCTCATACATGTATACGGCAGCGTTTACACTTCGCGATTTGTGTAGGGGTATCTTGGTGTGTCGCAATGGTAGAACACAAACTGATATACTAATCTACTAAAGAAATAAACTAATCTAAACTGAACCAGTTCATATAATATGCACCAATCAACACTTTAGATTACAGGAATCAATATACTTCGTAAAAACGTAAGACAACAATGATATAACCTACAAAGACCACAGATAGATCGTCAGCAAACATGGTGGAGCGCGTACTGGCCATGGGTTCTGCGCATGCGCATTCGCGTTTGCGACTTGTATTAGCGACATGTATATCCAGAATGAAGCTCATACTAAATGAATCGAGATTTGTCTGAGAACCTGTCGCCCGACATGTCAAAGAGTAACTATATGGCATTAGCTCACACAAATTGAAATGTATCTCTCAAGGTACGTTTACACTTGTATACATGAATAAGCAATTTGTATGAGATACATGCCGATTTGTAAGGACTTTTAATTGAAAATGTTTAATAATTTCAAGCTTCTACTTGCAAAACATAATGAGTGATTAATTTTTTTCAAATGCTAAGAGTGTTTTTCAAACAATGCTAAAATCGACAGAACATTGATAAAGAATAATATTTATATACATAAATACTAGCGCTCAAAAGAATGTCAGGATAGCATTATTATAGAATTAGAACGTTTAAAACTAATTACGCAATATCCAGGTAGTGCTAAATAAAATCACGTTTTCAACTATGGACTTGCACAACAACGGCTAACATCCTATTCAAATGATAGATATCAACAGGTGGAAATATTACACACTAAAAATAAAGGACTTTAACATTGCCTTTCAGAAACAAAGCCACTTACTCCCCAAGTTCCCCAAGGTTTAATTACGCGCCCTATACTCTTTTTGTTGCATGTGAACATGTCGTTTTCCACACCAGATGGCAAAATGGTTCTTTTCGCTGATGACACTAATTTACTACGTAAACAGGCCCACGCTAAAAAAAACGTTTTGTCAAACCTCTAGGTTTGGTTCCATACAAATCGCCTCATTGTAACCACTGGCAAAACAGTATCTATGTCATTTCACAATAGTGTCACAAAATCTTTACCCCAGGTGACTCTTTCATTAAACGAAATACAATTAAAGCTGTTACTAATACAGAATTTTTAGGTATCCATATTCAAAACAATCTCAAATGGGATTGTGACGTTTACAATCTTAATTCCAAATTAAGTAAATTGTGTTACGCATTACGAATCTTAGTTAATATTGTTAGTTCACATATTTCCCGTTGCGTATAATTTGCAAACTTTTGCTCCCATTTAGGATGCGGCGTTATATTTGGGACAATTCCGGGCAGAGCGCACAAACTTTCCGAATTCAAAAGAGGATATTTTTGGTAAATTGGTAATTCTTACCCCCGAAACTTGTAAACATTTAATGTCTCTCTTTGTGGTTGTGATTCTGTAATGACAACATTCAGCGATCGGCGTATCTCTTTCAAGTTCTGTATTAAAGTCGATAAGACAGCGGGAGAAGGACACAAAATATTATAAAAAGCATTCGTGGATGACATTCTAGACCACACACAAATTCACACTGGTTTACTTGTTTCAAAAATTGCAAAACATTTGGGATTTTATATAGTGATGAACGTTCCGAAGGACCTTCAACCAACATTTCTAGAAAAGCTCAGTTTGTTCGGAATGTAATATTGAATTATTCTTAACAGATCATCTATGACACTTATGTCGTTGTAGGATTATCCCATCACACGCACAAACGGATTATACCGGAGGAATTGAAAACTATATGGAAAGCCGCAAAGTTCATATCGTGATTCAGAAATGATGGAATTCCCATCATGACAATATGAGGGTTTCTTACCTTTACCTGTTTCTAGCAAAAATCAAAACAGTCGTTGTCTCTCTCCGAATTTGGTTTGTGGTTACTTTTTCCACTGACGAAAATAAAGTTGAAGTTATGAAGACTCGACATGCTGAAGGACATTAAAGCTATGTCGTAGGCGCTGCTGAAGACAGTAACCTGCTATATTCTTCGATTTCAACAAGGTGAGGGCTAGCCCGATGAGAAGACAGCTAGTTAGTGGCACATCACATACCAGCCACCATTGGCGCCGACTGCTGCGTTTTGCACACTCGAAACAACTTACAATAAAATCCTTACACAATAGGAAAAAATCTTGAATTACACGAAATTAAAGAAATTTAATGTGTGCTTCAATAATAGTTTATTTAAAACTTTCTCCTCGAACATTTTTTCTTGATATTAGACGTAAAGTTCGAGTGTTGAATTTCTCTGTCTGTGCAGTCTCAAAAAAGTATTCGTTAATACAATATCATTTTATTCAACAACTATTAGTAATCTAATAATATGAGTAGCATTATCCTGAACGAATGACTTACTCACCCCTTCATTGCCTCGATCATCAACGCAGAGAAAAAAACATTACCGATAGGACCATGATTATTATATGCGATGTTTTTTTAAGAGACTCGTCTAGATAGAATCGTCTAACGATGCCCCAGCGACCCTACAACGCCGATACATTTTCCTTGTTTCCGATAATAAAGAGCAGATTGAAACGACTGTTTTGGAACGCTGGATGACGTCAAAGATCCTGTGACGAGGTTTCTTAGCAAAGTTCCCGTCTTCACCTGTCAGTAAGCATATCAAGACTGGCAGAGGCTTTGGCATCGTTATGTCCAAAACATTTGTGCTATTTTGAAGAGTTTTAGTCAATTATTCTATTTATTCAATTAGCCTACTTATTTTTTGGACAGTCCGCGTGAACGTTATTGTTCAAATTAAATGAAGTTTCTAGAATTTTTCCAATTCGATTTAATTAATAAGGCTACTTATTTATTCTGTGAACTGAACTTCTATCAGGGGTTTAGTGCTTGCAGCCAAGCTGTTTACCTAAGCCAAGCTGGCTTCTTAAAGATAATTAGAAACGTTATTACTACGCCTTATCATAGTTTTAAATAGTTGTGTTCCTGCGAGACGACACCCCTGATGACCATGTGTCTGCGCCCCACGCTGGCGCGTCCCAGAGTTGAATACGAATATCATGTAGCCCCTCAGTTCCCTTCCCTTGTTGTACCCCCACTTGATTATGTCATGTCGTTAATAACTGCAATACGTTAGTAACAAAGACCAGTTTTATTTTCCAGTTGCCATACACA